>JAIWNF010000125.1:0-48157 GCA_025093555.1 Circinella umbellata | reverse complement strand
AGATTTATGGGTCATGTCGATCATTTAGCTAAGGTGAATTTTGATACTGAGCCTACCACTCCTTGGTTTGACCCAACGACAACTCGTCGTGAATGGCGTGCAGCAATGCAATTACCTAGTAAAGACGGTATTGTGAACAAGGCGAAGGCGCCCTCTGTTGAACCGGACCCAGTGGTGCCGCCCTTTATGGAATCTGCGCATAGTCATTCCGACGATGTTCGAGGGCGAACATCAAGCAAGGGAGGGGGTGTTGTCGCATCTGAAGCGGGTTTTACTCCTAGTTCCGCGTCAGCTTCAAACGTGATGGCAAAGCGACGATTCCAACCCAGGAATCCGGGTCGTCGCCGGGTAAATACTTCTGCCTAACGTATTTACCCGTTGTTCCCCTTTGCTCCCCTATCCACGTTTTTATATTATTTATTATTATTACCTTCCACGTTCCCTCCCATTTTTAATATCGTTCTCTTTTATGATATTATGGAAGATCATTTTAATGATCTATAATTTATTATTTTTGTATTGCTTCTCATTGATCATATTGATCAATATTCTATTTTAATTTATTTTGATTTTCGTTATTTCTTATATATGAGCATGATAACGATCATGTGGTTTTGCATAATATTATTATTTAATAATATTATCGTTTTATATTCTTATTTGAAAATATTATTATTTTTATTTTTGTTTTTATATAAATACCATTCAAAATAATAATAATAAAATACAATAATCAATTATCAATTATCAATCAATTAACGAATTAACCAACTTATCAAGGAACTGATCAATTGAACTATCTATCTATCTAATTATCATTTAGTCTACTTGTTTCTTATTTTACTTCCTCACCTTCTTTATAATCATTTCCCTTGTGGCATAATTTATTGTGTTTTATCTACCGAAGAATCCTGGTTATTACTATTAACGTTAAGGTGCGGCGATTAGTCATATCAATTGACAACGAATCTGACAAAATTGACACGTGTGGTGCTTAGTGTTATGTGTAAAATTGACAAAAGGTAAGAATAAAATAGAAATAAAAATAAAGAATAGAAAATAGAGAAAGAGAAGAATGATAAAATAAATAAATAGATAAACGGGTTCAGAGAAGTTAAGGGTTGTGTATAGTAAACCGTAAAGGTAGAAATAAATAAAACAATAATAAAAGAAATAAATAAAATATGCTCCAACGATGATTTCACTAAGATTATCCCAAAATCAATAATGCAAATCCAACGTTAATACAATTTCAAACGATCAAATAACCAGAATAAGATAATATTTTATTAACAATTTTCTAATTGCTATTTATACTCAAATTCCAAGAGGGAAAAGAGTTACTTCTAACTAGTGAATATATGATCTATATTTCGATAGATAATTATATATAAGAGTACGAGGAATATTCTATATAATAGAATTATATCATTTAAAGTGTGACAGCAAGATAGACATAACATACGGTAAGAAATAAAAAAAAAGAAAATATCGGATAAGAGGACAGAAGTTATAAGAACGGGTATGATAAGGGAGAGCAAATAGGGCAACAAGATAAAAAGGGTTCAATATGATGGATTAGCGTCGAGCATAAAAATCATACTAATAAAAGAGGCTAATAAAAATAAAAATACAGATAGGGATTAACACGATAAGAAAATTAATGATAATACAATAATTATCATTAAATACAAATAAGTTAAAGAATAAAATAATACCGAGTATAAAATAACAATGATATACAGAGAATTACGTAAAAATATAAATGATATATAAAATAAAAGGGGGAGGGTCCTTCAAATAAAAAGATAAGAGTTGTATCCGAAAATAAAGATAATAGTAATAAAAGGAAAAATAAAATAAAAGAAATAATGATAAGAAATATCGGCTATTTTGGGAGCAGGCTTCGGCAGAATACTTCTTCCCAAGTTATTCCATATTCGGGTGGCCAGCTCCATCACGTGAGTGTCAAGGTGGATGAGGCCGGAAAACCTCACACACAACGTGTCAAAATCAACAAGCTCGCTTAGCTCAGTTGGTTAGAGCGTGGTGCTAATAACGCCAAGGCCACAGGTTCGACCCCTGTAGTGAGCAATTATTAATAATTTAATCAGAGCGATTGAATTGGCTTTTTGTTTTTAAGTAGAAACTATTTTTTTTTTATTTGTGTGTCGTAATATTTTTATGGCGGAACAATACCAAGCCAAATAAAATATAAATAATAAAAGGAAAATAAAAGAATAAAAGATAATGTAAAGATGATAATAATGTTACTGCGGATATAGTAAGAAATAAGAAAAGAAGCCGCAGTAAAAAGAAGTATAATCAGTATTAAAAATAACCGATTAATAATTACAAGATGAAAGGTAGTACTAGATATTTTAGCTACGACAATATCCCCTCCCCAGAATATTGTACGTCCTCGGACAATACAGCAAGATTACTAGCAGCTTCAATGTGACGACGTTCAGCAGCACGGACAGCAGTTGGATTATACCATGGAGCAACTAGTTGGTTAGTTCCCATATGAATTGGACGGAGACGATCAGTATGCACCCAAGAGGAATAAGTATGTCCATTCAAATCTTGAAGTTGGTAGGTGTGATATTCCAAGTTGGCAGCAAGTACCTTGAATGGGCCTTTCCAGTTATACTCCAGACCGAGCTTGTTTTCATGGTGCATCAGCACATGGTCATCAACAGAAAAAATTTGAGGTTTAAGTAGAGCATCCCATTTAGCTTTGTCAAGATTGGCATTAGCTTTTAACTTTTGTTCAGCAAGGATGCGAGCCTTCCGTAACCGACGTGCTTCTGGAACCCGGCCTTGAATAATTATAGGTTCATCTAGTTCTTGTTCAGTAACGTGGATAAATGGTGGTAAAATCTCGCCTGGTAATTTTGGTTCAACACCATAGACCAAAAAATATGGGCTAAAACCATGAGTACGGTGCTTACGGACACGACAAGCAAAAACAGCAGGGTTGACAAACTGATCCCAACGATGTATTTGACCATGAGCAAATTTACGGATCATCTGCTTCAATATACCATTGGTACGTTCTACCTTACTATTACTACGTGCGTGAAAGCTACTTGTAAGTGAATGGTTGGTTTTAAGACGTCCCAAATAATTGTTCAAAACCTTAGACATAAAGTTTGCACCTCTATCAGTCAAAATTTCGGTAGGACATGAGAATGGTAGCACAATTTCTTCATAGATAAAATTTGCAATTGCTTCACCAGTAGCATCAGGAACAGCGCGAGCGATGGTCCAATTGGTCGTATAGTCTACAGCAACAAGAAGCCAGCGATTACCAGACAAGGTAGTGGGTAGTTCTCCAATAAAATCCAGATGCCAACGAGAAAACACAGGCGGAATATTCAATGGTTTCATTGGGGCATGGTGTGATTTTCGATCAGCATTGGCAGCAAGTTGACAGCGGGGACAAGCAGCTAGCCATTCTTGAATATCGGAACGCATACCAGGCCACCACCATCGTTTGCACATTAATTCTTGAACAGTGAGTTTACCAGCATGGCCAACAGATTTATGGAAGTCTTGAACCAAATCAGCACGGCGGGCAAACAGCACATAACGAACTTCCTGGATGGTATTACCAATTTTTATTAACCGAAAAACTTGATCAGCACGAACGATGAATTTGTCCTTGTGTTTGGCTAAGAGATCCTTATAGGTAGGTGGCCAGTTTTCTTCAGCAAACGTATAGAATTTAGGCCAGTCGGATTCATCGATAGCCTTGACAGCATATAAAAATTCTGGTTCAAGAGATTTGTCAGCAGCAACACAGGTTGGACCATCCCTTCTTGATAATACATCAGGTATATGATTGTCGCGGCCTGGTTTATATTGAATGTCAGGATCATATAGCTCAATTTCGGCAATCCAGCGGGTCAATCTTGGTGTGGGCTTGGTTTTAGAGCGGAAATATTTAAGTGGGTGGTGATCAGAGAAAACAGTATAATGGCGACCATCAATAAAGCAGCACCAGGTCCGTAGTGCATGTAAAATAGCCAATAATTCTCGCTCCTGAGCGGGATAATTCCTTTCTGCAGCCGAGAGTTTCTTGGATTCAAAGGCCAATGGGTGGAGTTGATCATCCTCACCTTTTTGCAATAGTACAGCGCCAACACCATAATCACTAGAATCGGTCTCAATAAAATATGGTGCATGCGGATTAGGTGGTACCAAAACGGGGGCAGCAGTCATGCGGTCCTTGAGCTGGTCAAAAGCCACTTGACAATCTTTTGTCCAAACAATCGCTCTTTTCTTCGTTCCAGTTCCTTTTGTTAATTCTGTCAATGGTGCTGCCAACGAAGCAAACCCTTTGATAAAACGACGGTAATGTGACGCCAAACCAACAAATTGACGAACCTCTTGTACATTCGACGGAACTGGCCAGTCTTGAATTGCTTGTACCTTTTTCTTAGATGGCAAAATACCACGGGCCGAGACCTGAAAACCAACGAACTCTAATTCAGTTTTAAAAAGATCACACTTTTTTAAATTGGCAACAAGCTTTGCTTCACGTAAACGTTCAAGAACACAACGCAAATGACGATAATGATCTTCTTTTGTTTTACTATATATTAAAATATCGTCAAGGTACACCATAGCAAACTTGTCCACATAGTCACCTAACACCGAGTTCATGGTTTTTTGAAACACTGGAGGTGCATTCATTAGACCAAAGGGAAGAACGAGCCACTCAAACGAGCCATAACGTGTATTAAATGAGCTTTTCGGAATGTCTTCCTTTCTGATTCGAATTTGATGATATCCACTTTTTAAATCAATACTGGAGTAATATTTGGCACCATGGAGTTGTTCGAGACATTCATCGATACGCGGCAGTGGATGTGACATGCGTTTTGTTATTCGATTAATTGCACGATAATCAATGCACATGCGCATAGTACCATCTTTTTTTCGAACGAACAATACTGGTGCACCCCATGGCGATGAACTTGGGCGGATCAAACGTAAGTCAAGTAATTCACGAATTTGTTTGCGCAGTTCTGTCAATTCTAATGGACTCATTTTATACGGTGGTCGAGAAATTGGGCCTGCATCGCCAGTATCAATGACATGTTCAACATCGCGATCAGGAGGTAAACCAGGCAGGGTATCTTGAAACACATCACGAAATTCCTTAACCAAGGCATCATGAGAGTTTTGTACTGAATTATCGGATTGAATATCACCAGGGTGAACATAACACAGAAACACGTTATCAATTCCTTTATGGCGTTCTAGACGCTGGACTTGACGATGGGACAACAAATAAGTAAGATCAGGAATATCACGCTTGTGAGTAGGGCGAATAATATAATTACGATTGTTCACAGTGATGCGCCATGTATCTAAATCCCAGTCAGGAATTGGTTGAACTGCTTTAAGCCAATTGCGCCCAAGGATTAAGTCAAATTTGGTGTTGAGAACATAAGCATCCATCGTATGTTTATAACCTTGAGCATCCAATGGGAGTGTAACTTGTTTATTAATAGCCAATACATGTCCACCAGCAGTTTCGACTTCTCGGTCTGAGACCAATCGAGTGGGTAATCCAATAGTAATCTTGGGAGCAACATAAGATCCAGAAGCACCAGAATCAATCAAAACTTTAATAGGAGTACCATTACAAGACATCAAATACAGAGGTAATTCAGATTCTTTTATTGATAATAATGAGTTAAAATAATCTTTATCTTTATCTAATGTTTTTTGTAATTCTTGGGAATCATCATCATGACTATTAGATAAATCGATCAAGGGTTCTTCTGATATGGAAAGTGGATTGACATTAACAGACTTGGCGATATTAAGAGACGAATTGGGGGATGGAGTGGTGCGCGGCAGAACTCCCTTTAATTCTGACGCGCTTGGTCGTTTCCCTGGTTCCAACGATATTGCTTGCCTTGACGACCACCTTGACGATCATAATTAAAAGAACGATTTGAATTTGTACGACGGGGGGAAGAACAAAAACGAGAAATATGACCCAGGCCACCACAATTGTAACATTCCTTGTTATTATCATTGTTACGCTGATTACCTTGCCACTGTTGGTTAGGTCTACTATGACCAGTCGAACGCCATTGTTCTGATCTTCGTGAGCGTATGGCATCCAAGTCCATAGGAGCAACATCATTGGTACGCAGATACTCGGGGACAAGTTGGGGTGGTTGTTGTTTGTGTGACGGAGAATATCCCAATTGTTCACCTAAGATAGTCTGACTATGTAGTTGAGCTGCTTCAACCGCTAATGCTAAACGCATCGCCTCATCTGTAGTTGAAGGAAAGCGGGTCATAACTTGGAGTCGAATGTTTGGACTTAACCCACGTTGAAAACGATCCATAGCTTCTTCATCTGTCATAGAAGGAACCGATGACCAAGCTGCTTGGAATTGTGACACAAAATTTGCAACTGTACTAGTCTGAACCAGCGCCGCCAATCTATCACGAGCCAATTGTAACCTGTTAGGAGGACTGAAGTTTGCCAAGAAGCGTTGCTTGAAAACCTTCCATTCATCACAGTCACCCATTAACTCTTGTTGACGCCACCATGTGTCAGCCTCATCTCGCAATAATGTAGCTGCATAATCTACCCACTTGTGTTCACCTAAATTAGCCATTTCTAAATATCGCTCGACCGATCGTAACCATCCAATTGCGGCATCCAATCCACGATCACCATGATATGTGTCAGGTTCACGTATACGTGCATGAAATCCAGGACCAGAATCTTGTTTAGCAAGTAACTTGGTTAGAGCTTGCATAATAATTGCGTTTTCATTTGTAGGGGCTTCTGCCATTTTTCTTGGTAAGTTTTCGAATGTGAGTTCTTCTTTTGTAGTTACTTCAATATCGTCGTAAGTAAGGGGATCGACTTCTATAGCTCGATGTTGTTGAAAATTCTGATAGGGGTTCATAAACCTTTTCTGTCGCTACCAATTGTCGTAATATTTTTATGGCGGAACAATACCAAGCCAAATAAAATATAAATAATAAAAGGAAAATAAAAGAATAAAAGATAATGTAAAGATGATAATAATGTTACTGCGGATATAGTAAGAAATAAGAAAAGAAGCCGCAGTAAAAAGAAGTATAATCGGTATTAAAAATAACCGATTAATAATTACATGAATTATTTTGGCTACGACAATATCCCCTCCCCAGAATGTTGTACGGCCTCAGACAACAAGGCAATTCGACCAGCAGCATCTAAATGACGGCGTTCAGCAGCACGTACGGCAGTTGGATCATACCATGGATCTTTCAATTGATTAGAACCAACATGTATTGGTCGAAGACGATCAGTATGAACCCAAGAAGAATAATTTTTGCCATGCAAATCTTGTAATTTATAAATATCGGTTTCAGGATTAGTGGCAATTACTTTAAAAGGGCCTTTCCAATTGAACTCCAAACTAAGTTTATTTTCATGACGCATGAGAACATGATCATCAACAGCAAACTTCTGTGGTTTTAAAATAGCATCCCAGCGAATTTTATCTTTAGCAGCATTGTCGTGTAGTCGTTGGGCAGCTAATGCACGTGCTTCATGTAATCGGCGAGCCTCTGGAACACGACCGGAAACAGTTGGAGCAGGTTGAGAGTCAGAGTCAGGTAAGGTTACAAAAGGTTTGAGATGATCACCAGGCAAACAGGGTTCTTGACCATATACCAAAAAAAATGGACTAAAACCAGTAGTGCGATGTTTGCAGATACGACAAGTAAAAACGGCTGGTTCTACAAATTGATCCCATTGATGAATATGTCCTTGCGTATATTTACGGAGCATTTGTTTAAGAATACCATTGGTCCTTTCAGCTTTTGAATTTGTACGTGTGTGAAAGGCTGAAGTTAATAGGTGCTTGGTCTTGAGACGTCCAAGATAGTGAGCAAGAACCTTGGACATGAAGTTGGCACCACGATCTGTCAAAATTTCAGCAGGGCAGCCAAAATTCAACACAATCTCTTGGTAAATGAACTCTGCAATTGCTTCACCAGTGGCATCAGGAACGCTATGGCAAATAACCCAGTTGGTAGCATAATCCACGGCAATGAGCAACCAGCGATTACCATTGATAGTGGTAGGTAATTCTCCAATAAAATCAAGATGCCAGCGAGAAAAAGCAGGAGGAACATCCAATGGTTTCATCGGCGCATGGTGAATTTTGTGGTTAGCATTGGCCGCAAGTTGGCATTGTGGACAGGAAGATAACCAATCATTAATATCAGAGCGCATATGAGGCCACCAATACCGTTTATGTAAAAGATCATATACAGTAGTTTTACCAGCGCGACCAAATGATTTGTGTGAGTCATGCACCAAATCGGCGCGGCGAGCAAATAAAACATAATGGACGTTTTTGATTTCTGGACCAATTTTGACTTTGTGGAAAACCATATTATTATGTACTGTGAATTTATCCTTATGTTTTTCGAGTAAATCCTTATACATAGGAGGCCAATTTGTTTCTGGTTGGGCATAGAACTTGGGCCAATCGGATTCTTGAACAGACTTGACAGCATAAAGATAATCAGGTTCAATGGATTTTTCATTTGTGATACAAGTAGGACCATCCCGCCTTGAAAGTAAATCAGGAACGTGATTATCTTTACCAGGCTTATATTGAATGTTTGGATCATACAATTCAATTTCGGCAATCCAGCGAGTTAAACGAGGTGTCGGTTTCTTTTGTGAGCGGAAATATTTAAGTGGATGATGGTCAGAGAGGACTAGATAATCTCTTCCTTCAATAAAACAGCGCCATTGTCGAAGACAGTGTAGGATGGCCAAAAGTTCGCGTTCTTGAGCTGGGTACATACGTTCTGCTGATGAGAATTTTTTAGATTCAAATGCTAAGGGGTGTAGTAAACCACCAGGTCCTTTTTGCAACAAGACACCACCGGCACCAAAATCAGAAGCATCCATTTCAATCACATAAGGTTATTCGGGATTGGGTGGCAATAAAAGGGGGGCAGCAGTCATGCGGTCTTTTATTTGTAGAAAAACAGCCTCACAATTTTTATTCCACATAATAGTCCTTTTTTTCGCTCCAGTTCCTTTTGTTAATTCTGTTAATGGTGCAGCAATCGACGCAAAACCTTGAATGAACCGACGATAATGTGACGCCAAACCAACAAATTGACGAACCTCTTGAACATTTGTAGGTCGAGGCCAGTCTTAAACAGCTTTAATTTTTGATTTTGACGGTAAAATACCCTCAGCAGAAACACGAAAACCAACAAACTCCAACTCGGTCTTGAACAACTCACACTTCTTCAAATTCGCAATAAGCTTTGTTTGCCGTAAACGATCTAGTACTTGGTGGACATGATGTTCATGCTCCTGTTTTGTTTTGCTATAAATTAATATGTCGTCAAGATAACACATTGCCGATCGGTCCAAAAGGTCACCCAAAACTGAATTCATCAAACGCTGAAAAGTTGGTGGTGCATTAGTCAAACCGAAGGGTAAAACTAAGAATTCAAACGATCCATATCTTGTGGTAAAGCTTGTCTTTGGAATATCTTCTTGAGTAATACGAACTTGATGATAACCACTTTTTAAATCAATACTTGAGAAATATCGCGCACCAGACAATTTTTCGAGGCATTCATCAATTCGTGGTAGTGGTGTAGACTGACGTTTGGTCAAACGGTTGATGGCACGGTAATCAATGCACATTCTCATACTTCCATCTGCCTTCTGAACAAACAACACCGGTGCACCCCAATCTGATGTACTAGGACGAATCAAACCCAAATCTAAGAGCTCCTTTAATTGACGACGTAATTCATCCAATTCTAAAGGACTCATTTTAAATGGAGGTCTTTTAACCGGTTCAGCATCTCCTGTTTCTATAGCATGTTCGATTTCCCTTACTGGTGGCAACCCTGCACCATGGGAAATTTCCGGAACTTGCAGAACTTGCGGATCATAGATGGGCACACCAATTTCCTTATAAAGGTCATTTACGGAACAAACGGAACAAACGGAACAAACGGAATCCCCGGAGGCATCGTGACCCAATTTTTGTACACAAACTTCCATATTGGAATTATGGACCATAATAAAAAGTAACACAAGTATAGCCAAAGGGCTTAGCTCCCCAGTAAAATATTATTATCACACCAAAAAATAACAAGTACTTCCTCAATTTTTTTCACTATACAAATCTTTTTATTAAAAATTTAAAGAGGGATTTCAAACTCTTGATAGTTCAGTAACTTTAACATCTCCTGGAATCATCTCAGGATAAATCAAATAAAATCTATCATCGACCAGCGATGATTTGAGCATGCCAGCATAGCTCTTGATGTTTTCAACATCAGTGACGTATAATTTATCCCCACGAGTGGACCCATCTTGTCTCTGATGTACATGTGGGATGCCTCTCTTTCGCCGCGATGTTGTGCCGTATTTATCTACAGTGACTCCTGAATAAAGCCTTACCAAACAGAGGGGACGTTCATCGCCTAATGACAAAGTTACAAAGTTAGAATTGCGTATGTGTAAATATTCATATATCATAATATATAGTGTAAATTTAAATGGAAACCATACCTTGAAACTCGTGTACAAAAAAGAGTAGGAGCTCTCCGAAATACGTGCCGTTTACCCCATGAGTCCTTGTTGGAAGTACCAGCCTTACCAACGTATCAAGGTTTTTAGCAGTCGATGGGAATTGTTGACATCTGTATAATGTACGTCCGTACATGAAAAGACGTTTTCCAACTCGAATGCTGGTGCTAATTGGCGTGGTCAATGCGCGATCATCGGGGAACTGATTATGCCAGTAGTTTTTGATATACTCTCGCATATCAAAATCTTCCAGAAAATCATAGATGGACCCCTCACGGCAATCCCATAGTTCAACATCTGGATACCCCTCCACCAAGTAGTCATTATCCTCTGGTTGCTCATCCAGGAACTCGTCAGGGTTGTATGTGCGTTCAAAGTTTCGCATGATAAGATGGCGCTTGATAATATTTCCAGCGTTGACCCCAGGAGAAACTCTTGACTTGACATGACGTTTGAAGAATCCTATTAAGAAGATAATAAAAGAGGTAAGGAGGCTGCTACCTGTCTATTGTATGTGTTTAATACGATTAAATAATCTTACTAATTGCTCTTTCAGCTGACCTTGTGCTATACGCTCTCAAAGGACCTAGAGCTTTGATAGTATCATGGATATGGCGCAAGTAATGGAAATTAACGGTATACATATTAGGGGTGGCATTATCTTTCAAATGCACATGCCAAGTATTTAAGTTTCTAATATTAAGTACACTGTTAGTTGATGGATTTTCCAATAGCAAGAACATGGGCTAATAAATGTCTACTTACGATTTGATTTTAACCAAATCTTCTTCGTCTATCTCCCATTGTAGTGCAAGCGAACATCCAATCACAAAGGACATGACAGCCTCAACTTGTGGAGCATTGGCCCCATATAGGTCCACGAGTTGCTCAAATACAAGTGTTGGCAACACACATTGCATAAATACGATCCAGTCAACTGATCGCATGAGCTTCGCTTTTCTGGATACATCTGATGAATAAAGAAGGTTGGTAAGTCAAAATACTACATAAGCTTGAAACTATAATATTATACAGATAATTTTTATAAATACTGACCACGAAAACTACCCTCAAATGCGGATGATGGTATAGTAGTTTTTGACTCAATGATGGCACTGCCAATGGCCGAGCAACTTCGGTTGGATAACGTGATAGTGGTGTCAACGTTTGGGTATTCGCCGGATATCATTAGCCATATTTTTCTGGTGCAGTTTGCGCCAATAAGATGTAATTCGTCCAAACCAAAGAATGTGTATCCGTGGAAGGACTTTAATGATCCAAATTCGGTGGCCTTTACGATTCCAAAGCCCTGTGATCCCAAGAGTAATGTTTTATATTGGTAAGTTAAAAAAAATATGTAAAATAATTGAATTATTTCTGTTAAGTAAAACATGAATCAAAATCATACCTTATCACCTTCGGTGAACTCCTCGATTTCTCTTGGATTAGACATGGCTACTGTTCCGGTGTAGTAATGGCCAGTCCCATTACCTGATGGACTCGTATGTGGCACGGTTGTGATCAGACATTGACGGCAACCATACATTGAATTGTGTCCCTTATGATGACAAATCTCTTGTACTCCAATAATATCCCCACTGGTGAGCATCAAATGGACGTTGAAGGTGAACACGCCACTTGGACAAGAAACCTTCATACCAGCATCTTCAAGTATACGAAGTTCGTTCAGCAAAGGCTTGGGGAAAGTATACAAGTTTCCTGTGTGGTCACCGGGAATGATTGCAACTTGGAGGAGATTTTTCGTTTTGTATCTATGTTTACATAAAAATGAATAAGTTAATACAGAATATAATACACGTTTGACTTATACTCCAAAAAAACTATTTACCTTTCTAGGGGCGGTAGGCTTAAAATAACAACATGTAGAATTGTCATTTTGGAATTGTTACTGCCTTTGAACGCCGAAAAACCATCGATGAAAAGCGAGAGGGCAATATCCATATCGGTTGGAAATAGTTCTTGCTTACAAGCCTGGTACACAGACCCATCGAATATGTCTGTCATTATACCTTCTTCAGTTTGTTGTCCAGTTTGTAAAAGAAGATCACGGGTATTATCATCTGCAACAAAGGCTGATAATTGCTTCGCAAGTGGGAAATACGCCATGGTTTTAATAGGGGTACCGTTGGGCCTGAATTGTACTGCTTCACATAAACAAGGATCTGTTGAACCTTGTAGAAAAAGACGACAACCGTTTGGACACACGCGATACTTGGTTTCCTGGAGGTCAAACAGTTTATCCATGCGTGATTCACACTTCTGAGGAGAAAATAAAGGCATGCCATCTTTTTTTTATATTTAGTAACTATGACTTACAATGAATTATAAAACACAATGTAAACAAACACTTACTGAATCCATCATCATCCACAATCCATTTGTTCAATAGCTTGAGTAACTCTTCATATGCAAATCTACTGATATTTTGCTGCTGTGCCCAGCTATAAAGTTCATAGCTCTTTTTTTCATGACCATCCAAAGGCATTGGACCGTGTTCGGTGTACTCGATACACTGGCCAGTTTCTAACGCAGGCTGTTCGTCCCATGGATCAACATACTCTACAATAGCGGGTGCGTTTCTTTGGTCATCGTTTTGTCCCGATCCGATGTCATAGTGTACTCCTTCTTCATCTTCACCAGCATCTGTATAATTGTCATCTGTTAGAAAATCATCATCCTCGTCCTCTCCGACTTCTTATTCACCAACAACAGGTGGCATATCGCCATAATCAAAATCGATGTAATCGCTGTCATCATAGTTGGTTACTGGTGGAATACCAGTAGGGTCTTCTTGGATAGGTGAACCATCCATAATCATATCATCGTCATCTTGCTCAGAGATCATTGGAACATCGATAGGCAAGGCTTCATCCAGTAACTCGGGGTCTCTATAAGGTCGAACACCAGCTATTTTCACACATTAGAAGCCAGTTTATTTGTACATTTGTATATCAGCGGTTTGTATTTAACTTACTACACGAAGAAATATGGTTTTCAAAGTTTCTAATGCGTTGTGGTAATGAGCAGATTGGACAAATTGGACCGTTAAGTAAAGGCATAGTAAGAATAAATGTAAAAATGCAATGGATAATTTGAAGTGATGATTGACAAGATATGTTAAATTTTATTTCGTATTTATACTAAGATAGGGTCTGGCTTGTACGACGATGATTCTGCGCAGTCAATAGCGATGATTCTGCGCAATCAATGACGCGTTCTTTTTTTTTTCTTCTATTTTTTTTAGTTTAACTTGTTCTTATATTTTTTTCCAAGCATTTTTTTTAGGATGAATCCCACTAATCAGCAATCTGTCTATAGCTCAATGTTGTTGAAAATTCTGATAGGGGTTCATAAACCTTTTCTGTCGTTACCAATTGTCGTTATATTTTTATGGCGGAACAATACCAAGCCAAATAAAGTATAAGTAATAAAAGGAAAATAAAAGAATAAAAGATAACGTAAAGATGATGTTTTTTATTTAATAAAATAATCGACTATTTATATATTTTCTAACTACTGCGGATGTGAAGAATATAATAATGATGTATGATAATAATGATTAATAATGATATTACTGCGGATGAATAATGATAATAATATTATGAATGATAATGATAGCAATATTAATAATATTACTGCGGATGATAATAATAAGAATAATAATAATGCTACTGCGGATATAGTAAGAAATGAGAAAAGAAGCCGCAGTAAAAAGAAGTATAATCGGTATTAAAAATAACCGATTAATAATTACAACATGAATTATTTTGGCTACGACAGTAGCCATAAATAGTAGTGACCCTACTTTGCCTTTTTTATCCATTTGTGATACTTCTTTTGTAAACGTATTTTATTTTTATATTGCCACGTAGTTAATCCATATCACTGTCACATCATCATAACAATCATTCGAACACATAGTCAACCCTCAGTCACGAACATGTATATTATCATTATTAGTTTATCATATCTTATTAATAGTTTAGAAAATATATAAATACCCCTTCACATCTCATATAATAAAAGGGCATCTTTCAACTTATATTTATTCTTTAATAATCTTTTGTTCTATTCTATTTCTATTGGCTATGGTATTGATCCGCCAAAAATATTACGACAACTGGTAGCGACAGAATTTTTTTCATTTCATTTATATGCCTGATAAAGTATATCCACAATATACAAACAGACCCAGTTTTCAAGAATTTCGTGCACAAGAAGATCCTTTAATTGAATTAGAACAAGAAGAAGCAACAACTAGAACGAACTTACCTTTGAACCTTTACCAAGATGGAAATCCCACAAGAGATTCTCAAAGTAATTAACCGCTGTCCTTCAGGCTTTGAACCAACTTTTATCTAATCAAAGTCATAGTCAAGGCTCCTCTGATTTTCGCGCCCGTATACATGAACCTGATACCTATCATGGGGATCGCAGTCTGGATGCCGCACTTGGTTGGATACGCTCCGTAGAACGATATTTTAAGGTAGCAGGCGTAAAAGAAAACAGGTGGATTGATTATACAGTAACGTTATTTCGTGATGACGCAGATATCTGGTGGAGACATCAAGAAGAACAAGATGACATTGACCAATGGGCAGTATTCAAGAAACGTTTCTTGGGTCATTTTAATCCTCCCAATGCTCCTCAATTGGCCCGTGATTGTTTGGCTGTTCTGGAACAAACTGGTACTGTAGCTGATTATGTAAACAAATTTCAAACAGCTTGTTCGGCAGTGACTGGTATAACTGATGCTGAAGCATTGGACCGTTTTCAACGTGGATTGCACCCAACTATCCATATGCAAGTCATGACTCGTTTTCCAGTGTTTGTGGATGAAGCAATGCGCTTGGCCTTGGCCATAGAGGCTGCTCAACAACAATGTCAATCTATTTTGGGTAACACTAATAGACAACACACACATACACACATACAACCTCAAGCTGCTCCCGAATATCTACGTACCTCTGGTGTCGCACCTATGGGTCTCGATGCTATACACTCAAGAAGACCGGCACAGTGGCGTTCGTCTAGTCGTAGTGTCAATTGGCGACAAAATAACTCCCGTAGTAATACTGATGATGACAAGCAATGCTATAATTGTGGTGGCTTCGGTCATATCGCTCACACTTGTTCTTCTCCTCGTCGAAATAATCAAGGTCGTCAAAATAACCAAGGACGTCAAGGAAACCAAGGTCGCTGGAACCAGGGAAACGACAACGCGCGCCGGAATTAAAAGGAGTTCCGTCGCGCACCGATCCATCCTTTAATCAATCACTCAATGTGGTTGATTCTGCTACCCCCATGGTACCTGAAGGCGAATTAATTGATTTGTCAGATAATCAAGATGAAGAATCAAAGGTGTTACAAGAAACGTTGGAAAGGATAAAAGTATTTTGATTCATTACTATCAATAAAAGAAACTGAATTACCCCTGTATATGATGTCTTGTAATAGTTGTTCTGTGGGTGTTATGTTGCTCCAAGGGTTGCTGTTGGATTACTAACTCATTGGTTTCATATCGGGAGGTAGAGACAGCTGGTGGTCATGTATTGGCAATCAACAAACAAGTAACTCTTCTGTGGATGCTCAAAATTATAAACACTAAGTTGACACTTATATCCTCGATACTAATTTGAATCATTCTTGGACGTAATTGGCTCAAGATGGTACAACCGATGCCTGATTGGGATTTGGATACTTGGAAAATTAGTCGAGATGGTCAAGACTTTATTCTTCGTCCTCTTCATACCCGTCAAGTCCCTGAATTAGCTTACCTTATATCACATTGTCAAGTCCAGCGTTTAGAACGGCACAAGGGAATCAATGACGTGTTCTTATGCTATGTTCGTCCTGGTAATAGTCCAACACATATACAATCCCGGCGCAAGCTGAATCACTAATTAAGGAATTCGATGATGTATTTCAAGATGTATTGCCTGGATTACCTCCTGATCGTGGTATTGAACATGTAATCGATACTGGTGATGTTGATCCAATTTCACGACCGCCTTATAAAATGAGTCCTTTGGAATTAGCTGAATTACGACGACAAATTACAGAGCTACTTGATTTACGTTTGATCCGACCTAGCTCTTCGCCTTGGGGTGCTCCTGTTTTGTTCGTGCATAAGAAAGATGGTTCAATGCGCTTTGTATTGATTATCGTGCTGTTAATCGAGTTACATGTCGTCATTCACATCCTTTACCACGTATTGATGAATGCCTGGAACAACTTCACGGTGCCAAGTATTACTCGAGTATTGATTTGAAAAGTGGCTATCATCAATTGCAAATCAAAGAAGACGATATTCCCAAAACAGCTTTTAATACTCGGTATGGTTCGTTCGAATGGCTTGTCCTTCCGTTTGGTTTGATGAATGCACCACCAGTATTTCAAAAAACAATGAACTCGGTATTAGGTGACTGTTTAGACAAGTTCGCTATAGTGTACCTTGACGATATTTTAATATACAGCAAAACCAAAGAAGAACATTATCGTCATTTACATTATGTTTTGGACAAGTTGCGTGGTGCCAAGCTTATTGCTAATTCAAAGAAGTGTGAGTTGTTCAAGACTGAGTTGGAGTTCGTTGGTTTTCAAGTGTCTGCTGCTAGTATTTTGCATTAAAAAAATTGCGTGTTATCTTTCATGTGCAAATGATAATAATATAAATATCTTTTACAATACTTCTGTTCGTACTCATCTTCAGCCATTGTGCAATCTTATGGACAGAAATGCCACACTTGTAAAATATGTTGTTCAAACTAAACATTTGTTTCACATGTATAGCAATTCCAGTACCTCGGAAGTTATTAGGAATAGATGGCTCATGCAAGAACCAGAGGAAGGCAATATTCCGGCATTTCTTGCAATACACAAGTTGTAGTTCGTAATGCTATCATATCAGAAATATTTATCAATTAATTACTTTTTGTGAAGTTTTCAAATGTTTCCCTTACCACACTGAAAATACAGTTATAGTATGCGAACTTTATCCACACAAGAACAAATAGGACCAGGACAGGTGCTAGCTCTTCTGATTTTGGCTCTTGAATGCCATAGCTTCTCCATATGCTTTCATCAAAGAGGAGAAGGGTAATCCAGCGATGGCACGAGAAGTAGCTGCTGGTAGATTCTAGTGGCTATTTGTAAGCGATCTACTTTTCGTCGCTGATACCGTCAGTTGGAATGATGTTGACCACATGTATTTGTCTGATTGGTCAGTAGGGCTCCTTGCTTTCCTATTCGTTTTTACGGCAGCCAGACATTTGGGCTTCATGATATCTAGAACGTTTACGCTTAAAGAAGCAGCTTATGAGTCAATGCCATGTTTTTAATTGTCGAGATGAGTTAAGATAAGGTTTATTATGGTTTTATTACTACTACGTCTAATACTTATATAATTGAAAACCCGATTGCAGTTTTCTGAGTGCGGTTGCAGTGCTTCTTTATACTGGCACAACCGCACTCATTTGTCAGTTTTCTGAAGCTGAGTTTTCCTTATGACTAGGTGAATGTATACATGTTCAAATAGATAGTATGGTAATGTGACGGTGATATGGATATAACTATATGACATCATAAAAATCAAATATCTTTATGAAAGAACTAACACAAAAATAATCCAAAAAAGAAAATATATGTAACTATTAAGGAAATTAATATTCCACAAAAAGTCTAATTTTTTCTAAATTCCAAAAAATATATTTTTCAAAGCTCCATTCTTTTCTAAAAAAACTCCATCCCAATTTGATTAAAAAAAAGGTTGTTCAAATCATGTAAAGAGCTCCTATACATGAATTCTCAAGTATATAAATCATAATAACCATTTGAATATGTATGTTCAATCCATTTCTATGTGTAAAAAGTCATAACTGCCAAAGCTCCAAAATAACTCCACTTTTTTCTAAATAAACTCCATCCCCATTCGATTAAAAGAAAAGTTGTTCAAATCATGTAAAAAGCTTCCATGCATGAATTCTCGAGTATATAAATTATAATAACCGTTTGAATATGTATTTGCAATCCATTTCTATGTGTAAAAAATCATAAATGCCAAAGCTCCAAAATAACTCCACTTTTTTCTAAAAAAACTCCATCCCTGTTCGATTAAGAAAAAAGGTTGTTCAAATCATGTAAAAAGCTTCTATGCATGAATTCTCAAGTATATAAATCATAACAACCATTTAAATATGTATTTTCAGTCCATTTTTACATGTAAAAAGCTGAAAAATATATCATTATGTTTATGATAGCATCACATGCTTCACTAATCTTTTGAAGATACTTTTTCTCACACACTTTTTCTTTTCAAATTTATTGCTTTCTTCTCTTCCTCAAGCTACTCAGAAAAAGCTTAACACAACAAGCAAGTATTATTGACTGTTGAAGAAGGGAAAAAAATAAATAGTAATGTTGATAATAATAAACAATTCATTTCGTTACAGTAGGGATGTCCAAGCAAATTGATTCATCAGCACAATTAAACATTTTGACCACTTTGCCCAGTACCGAATTTCAATGTCATGTTTGTTTTCACGTGTTCAAAAAGAAAGAGATTTCAGAAAAAAACATATATACTGATGTAAAAAAAATCGTGACCAAATAAATACCTTCTTTTCCAGCGATGTTGTGCAATCTTCTAGCTATTATAATACTCATGAAGTCGGTAAAACAATGAGTTTTACAAATAATGGTTCTAATAATGAAAATAACGATAAGAATTCAGGATAAGAGAGGTAAAAATATTTTTTTATATTATATTAAACACTTCCATCTGCTGTTAGACACTAGTTCATCATCAGTCTATTGACAAAAAATATAAGCAATAGTATAATGGATAATGGTGATGATGATGACGATGATGATGGCTACTGGATGGACGTCGATTTGGACCTTATTGAAACCATACAAAACGAACCATTTGTGAATAAAACGTATATGAATGCTAAGTTTTATAACTTTAATAAAAGAAGATATATCAAAACTGCATGGGAAAAATGTAGTAAGAAATTACTGTCCCTTGCTACAAAACATAATGTTCTACAAGCTTTTTTGATGAAGCAATTGGCGAATTTAATAATTATATTCAAGATAGACTTGAATCTCTTCGTTCATATCATTTATCTAAGAAAGTAAGTGTTGTAGGCTATACATATAGAAACCTAATTTTCATAGCTTTTTTTACAGTACTAATTATACTCTTATAATAAAGATCATGGAAGAATCATATCCTATTAAAGCTAAAAATTATGATGTATATTGAAATGGATGCATGATGTTTTTGAAATCATCAACACTAACAAAATGCCATTATTATCAAGCACCAAGATTCACAATAGAAAACGACAATCAAACAGTACTACTAGGCAGCAACAGCCGTGTGCAACAGTTAAGCAGCTGTCTCTGTCAGATCAGTTAGCATTATTGATACATAACAAAACGTCTTGAGAAAATCTACTTCATCACACTAAACACCAACCTGTTCAAGGACAATACTCAGATATCTATGATGGTGATGCATTCAACGATTTAAAAAATAAAGGACTTTTTACCAACAGTTTGGATATAGCCTTAGCATTATATACTGATGGCTTCACAATGTTTTAAAAGCATCAACTCATGATCATTCATGTTGTCATCTTAAATTTTTCACCATCTATTTGATATCAAACAGCGAATATGATTCAACTTTGTATATGTCCTAGACCACATAGTGTAAAAGATTTATTCAGTTTCCTTCAACCTTATATACAGCAACTCAAATGCTTGCAATCGTCAGGTATATATTTCAAAGCAGATAATAGAGAAAGATATTTTTCATGTGCCCATATGCTATTATGTACTGGGGATATTCCTGGTTGTAGTGAAATGATGTGTTTCCGAGGACATACTTTCAAGTATGCATGTAGAGTTTGTGAGATTGCTGGCTCTCCTGTCAAAATCAATGGCGCAAAAAGGGGTATGTACTTTGCCCCATATAAGAGAGCTCGACCAAAAATGAGATCATTAGAAGATTTTTTACAAGGAAGTCAAGACAAAGGACTGAGACGTGTACTATTAGAACTTGCTTTTGACGACGAAACTGACATAGAACGTGCTCTTAATATCGAACTTGAATTCTTAAAATTGAAAACATGTATTCTTGGTTCTTATGCCATGCCAAATAAGGGGATTGTGTGGCATAACTTGAAATTTTCGCCCAAAAAGAGCTGGGACTGAAAAAAAAATGGCTGAAAAAGAGATTAATAAGATCAACTTTATTTTCCTTTCTTTTTGTTGTATGAATGTAGTGAAAAAACCAATTATTGTGAGGTATAATATATATGTTATATGATACATACACCTAACTATATAACTATTTTAATAAGTACATATACTCCCTTGTTGTATTTTGCTACGTTTTGGCAATAGTCCTTTCCATATTCCTCTTTGGACACATGCTGTAATATTGTTGCATCACGATTTCGAAAGGGTGAGTAGTTCTGATGGAGTCCATTATTAATCAATCAATAGAAATTGTCAAAATCAATTGTTAAAAGATCTCCCAATTCATCTGTACATGAATGCATACTCTTTTCACTCTACTGTAAAATGAAGAGCTTTATTCTATTGTTAATATTATTTGAATATGGCACACTCTGGAAAAAAGTCTCTTTTTTTTACCAAAATAAAAAGTAAATATATAGTCTATCCCTTCTCATTTTTTTACTATAAAACAATCTGTTAGTTACAACAATATAACCTTCACTTGTCACAATCACTTATAATACATTTTCTACAATATTTTCATTTTGTAATCGCATTTATTTATTTATACATTCAACAAAAAAAAAGTTGATCTTACTAACCTCTTTTGGGCGAAAATTTCAAGTTATGCGGATTGTGCACAAGCTTCGACTCACTCATTTACCTTTGGTCTGTGAACCTGAACTCTTATCCACTTTACAAAGAAGTCTTCAACCTTATAAATGTATTCTTGATATCAGCTGCTTTTATGAACCCACTACCAATTTTTTCATAAGGTCTGGTTATGCTGTACTTGATTGTCAATCTATTGAAGGTGAACATCCTTTTCATAAGTTGAAACATATAATTGATTGGGCTAATGAGTATGAACATGCCTCTCTATTGCACTTGGTGTCATGAGCAAGGGCATCATCGTTGGGATTGTATAAACTCAATAGTAGCCAAAAAGAGTGTTGGAGCTGCTATGAAAGAGGGCATATTTCTCGTGATTGCCCATATACTAACAACAAGAAGAGGAAAACTGTTGGTGGCAGTCTCTAACATCAACCTAAAGGTCTAAACAAAAAAAAAGAAGGAAGGATTGGGTTGGAGGAGATGCCTTCAAAGAGTGGTCTACAACAACAACCACATATCGCCACCGACACACCAGCAAGCTCAAAAATGGAAGACGATGAGATATGCAAAACCATGGATCAAAATAAGGATGATTTAGATAGAACAATGATGGAAAACAGAGCAACGACACCAACACTGGCATTGATGATAACATTGTTCAAATGATAATGTCACAAAGACACAAGTGCATAAAGAATTGAAACAGACTCGTTAAGCATCCAAAGCCTATCACTAGTGACGAATCAATATTGCCGAACATTCCATTATAGATGAGGATGGGGACTTAATTATGGCATCTATTGAAGCTCTAATCGATGAACATTTACTGATTCATCAAACTCTGATGAAAAGAAAAAGATTTAGAATGCTTTGATTCTTTAGTGTCTTCAGAAACAGTTATAACGAAATGGATTATATTAAAAATTTATCACTCAATACTACAGCGCGCACTAGATTAATAAACTTTCTATTCATGCACGTCATCAACTAATGAAAAACTTGACATGCTCTTGGAAACTAATACATTGGCAGGAAAACATTCACCATGGGAAGTAAGGTAACCAGGTGAACCAGGTGAACCAGGTGAACTTGTGATTTGGAAGTCCAGTAGTGTATTTCTCGTTTTGGCAAGCAGTGTAACAAAATAATCCAATCTAAGTCGTAAAATAAATCATTAATCTAAATGTTATTGTAATATTTTATGATTAATCATATTGTTCATATTATTATATATATCATTGTTGGCGGGGGGGCGTTGCGAGTTGATATGGGGAAGAACTGGGAAGCTACACGCTTCCTCAGTCGTCAAGCGAAGAGGGAGCGAGGGCGGAACAGGAGAGAGGGAGAAGCAGGAGCAGGAGCAGTAGTAGGGCAGTAGCTGGAGCAGGGCGGAATAGGTGGATAGAGAAGTAGTGAGAGGAGGTTGTTCGAGTTCGTGTGTAATTGGCATAAGGATCGTAGTTGTTAAATTGTAGATGATGATGGCGATGGTGAAGGAGCAGATGGAGAAATTGGTGGGGTGGTGGCCTATAAAGAAGCTCATATTAGAATACATTACCAAATTATTACCAAGTTTTGTTATTACTTACATTGATCTTGGGTATTTGATTCGGTGTGATCACTGGTGCTATAAAGAAACCTTTTAGTACATCTAGTTTAAATGAGCTCATACATAACTTACATTGACATAAATGACCCTTGAGTTCATAATGTTGGTGTTGGCGAAGCTCCTCGTTGGCTAGATAAACCCATACGACTCCTACTCATATCTGTTAGTACGAACAATATATGAAACATTGTTGGGTATAGTTACTTACATTGCTGACTGAGCACCAACAGAAGAACCTGCAGAGTCATTTGTATTAGATCTATAGATAATATAATTATAGAAAATATTATTATTAATACAACTATTTAATAATTGAATTTACTGGTAACACCCATAATTACATATAATATACCTGACGATTGATTTGAAGATACTGTGGATAAATAATTCGCTACCCAATGATCCTTACTTGTCAATGGGCAACTTATACATGCGCTTGATGTTGTCCTCGAACTTTTTAATTTCCATCCTCTTGACCTGGGATGGGAAGTCTTTATAAGTCGCCACTGAAGGAAACTGATCCAAGGCACATTCAAGATCTCTTTTGTGCGTTCTCGACTCCTTCAGCAACGACTCATACATACTGTTCACTTTCCTCACCATGTTTCCATTGACTTTTAAAAAGTGAGAACAGCCTTTTTGTCCTTCCCATTGCCATATCTTTCAATGGTGCCAGTGGAGGTGAGATCTGGCGCACCAGGAGGAGGTTGGTAATTGAGCGACATATACTCGCGAAACAGCTGCTCTCGCTGCTCTTCAGTGTGACACGCAGCAGCATGGCGACAGTACCAAGTGATGTTGTTGTTGCTGCGGGTAATGTTGCTGTTGTTGTGTGGAAGAGGTTGCTGCGGATTGTTACCTAGATGTTCTTCAACAGCTGCCACACGTTGCTTGATTTCTACAATCATTGCAATTGCGAAATTGAATCACGAATCTCCAAGAGCAAATCAAGATAGGGATCAGTTGGTACAGATTGCTGATTAGTGGGATTCATCCTAAAAAAACTTGGAAAAAAATATAAGAACAAGTTAAACTAAAAAAAATAGAAGAAAAAAAAAGAACGCGTCATTGATTGCGCAGAATCATCGCTATTGACTGCGCAGAATCATCGTCGTACAAGCCAGACTCTATCTTAGTATAAATACGAAATAAAATTTAACATATCTTGTCAATCATCACTTCAATTATCCATTGCATTTTTACATTTATTCTTACTATGCCTTTACTTAACGGTCCAATTTGTCCAATCTGCTCATTACCACAACGCGTTAGAAACTTTGAAAACCATGTTTCTTCCTGTAGTAAGTCAAATACATCCGCTGATATACAAATGTACAAATAAACTGGCTTCTAATGTGTGAAAATAGCTGGTGTTCGACCTTATAGGATCCCGAGTTATTGAACGATGCCTTACCTGTTAATGTTCCAATGATCTCTGAGCAAGATGAGGATTATATATTCTGGATACTTCACCTATCCAAGAAGAGCTCACAGGTGTTCCCCAGTAGCCAACTATGATGACGGTGATTACAGTGATTTTGATTATGGCGATATGCAACCTGTTGTTGGCGAGCAAGAAGTCGAAGGGGATGCAGGATGATGATTATCCAACAGATGAAAATTATACAGATGCTGGTGAAGATGAAGACGAAGGAGGATATGATGATATCGGATTGGAACAAAGCATAGATCATAGAAACACACCGATGTTGTAGAATATGTTGATCTGGGGGACAAACAGCCAACACTACAAACTGACCAATGCATCGAATATACCGAACATGGCACAATCCTTTGGACAGCCACGAAAAAAAATATGAGCTTTATAGCTGGGCGCAACAGCAAAATATCAGTAGATTTGCATATGAAGAGTTACTCAAGCTATTGAATAAATGGATTGTGGATGATGATGGATTTAGTAAGTGTTTGTTTACATTGGTTTTATAATTCATTGTAAGACAGTTCCTAAAAGTAAAAAAAGATGGCATGCCTTTATATTCCCTCAGAAATGTGAATCACGCATGGAAAAGCTGTTTGACCTCCAGGAAACCAAGTATCGCGTGTGTCCAAATGGTTGTCGTCTTTTTCCACAAGGTTCAACCGATTCCTTGTTTATGTGAAGCAGTGCAATTCAAGCCCAATGGTACTCCTATCAAAGCCATGTCATACTTCCCACTTGCAAAGCAATTATCAGCCTTTGTTGCAGATGATAACACTCATAATCTCCTTTTACAAACTCGAGAACAAACTGAAGATGTAATGATGGATATATTCGATGGATCTCTATACTAGGCTTGTAAGCAAGAACTCTTTCCAACTGATATGGATATTGCTCTCTCGCTGTTTATCGATGGTTTTTCAGCATTCAAAGGTAGTAAATAATTCAAAGATGACAATTCTATATGTTGTTGTTTTAAGCTTACCGCCTCTAGAAAGGTAAATATTTTTTTGCAGTATAAGTCAAACGTGTATTATATTCTGTATTAAACTTATTCATTTTTATGTAAGCATAGATACAAAACAAAAAATCTCCTCCAAGTTGCAATCATTCCAGGTGACCACACAGGAAACTTGTATACTTTCCTCAAACCTTTGTTAAATGAACTTCGTATACTTGAAGATGCTGATATGAAGGTTTCTTGTCCAAGTGGCGTGTTCACCTTCAATGTCCACTTGATGCTCACCAGTGGAGATATTATTGGAGTACAAGAGATTTGTCATCACAAGGGACACAATTCAGTGTATGGTTGCCGCCAATATTGGATAAAATCTGTGTCGCATACAAGTCTGTCAGGTAATGGGACTGGCCGATACTACACCGGAACAGTAGCCATGTCTCAACCAAGAGAAAACGAGGAATTCACTGAAGGTGATAAGGTATGATTTTGATTCATGTTGTACTTGACAGAAATAGCTCAATTACTTTACATACCTTTTTTTAACTTACCAATATAAAATATTACTCTTGGGATGACAGGGCTTTGGAATCGAAAAGGCGACCAAGTTTGGATCATTGAAGTCTTTCCACAGATACACATTCTTTGGATTAGATGAGTTACATCTTATCAGCTCAAATTGCACTAAAAAGATATGGCTAATGATATCTGGCGAATACCCAAATGTTGACTCCACTATCACGTTATCTAACCGAAGTTGTTCAGCCATTGGTAATGCCATTATTGAGTCAATACCTACTGTACTATCATCCACATTTGAGGGTAGTTTTCGTGGTCAGTAATTATGAAAATTATCAGTATAATATTATTGTTTTAATTTTATGTAGTGTTTTGACTTACCAAATTCTTTCTTCATCAGATGTATCCAGAAAAGCGAAGCTCATGCGATCAGTTGACTGGATCGTATTTATGCAATGTGTTTTGCCAACACTTGTATTTGAGCAACTTGTGGACCTATATGGGGCCGATGCTCGACAGGTTGAAGCCGTCATGTCTTTGTGATTGGATGTTCGCTTGCATTACAATGGGAGATAAATGAAGAAGATTTGGTTAAAATCAAATCGTAAGTAGACATTTATTAGCCCATGTTCTTACTATTGGAAAATCCATCAACTAACAGTGTACTTAATATTAGAAACTTAAATACTTGGCATATGCATTTGAAAGATAATGCCACCCCTAATATGTATACCATTAATTTCCATTACTTGCGCCATATCCATGATACTATCAAAGCTCTTGGTCCTTTAAGAGGTTATAGCACGCGGTCAGCTGAAAGAGCAATTGGTAAGATTATTTAATCGTATCAATAACATACAGTAAACAAGTAGCAGCCTCCTTACCTCTTTTATTATCTTCTTAATAGGGTTCTTTAAACGTCACATTGAGTCAAGAGTTTCACCTGGGGTCAACGCTGGAAACATTATCAAGCGCCATCTCATCATGCGAAACTTTGAACGCTTATACACCCTGACGAGTTCATTGATGACCAACCAGAGGAAAATGACTACTTGGTGGAAGGGTATCCAGATGTTGAACTATGGGATTGCCGTGAGGGGTCCATCTATGATTTTCTAGAAGATTTTGATATGCGAGAGTATATCAAAAAACTACTGGCATAATCAGTTCCCCGATGATCGCGCATTGACCACGCCAATTAGCACCAGTATTCGAGTTGGAAAACGTCTTTTTATGTACGGACGTACCTTATACAGATGTCAACAATTCCCATTGACTGCTAAAAACCTTGATATGTTGGTAAGGCTGGTACTTCCAACAAGGACTAGTGGGGTAAACGGCATGTATTTCGGAGAACTCCTACTCTTTTTTGTACATGAGTTTCAAGGTATGGTTTTCATTTAAATTTACACTATATATTATGATATATGAATATTTGCATATACGCAATTCTAACTTTGTAACTTTGTCATTAGGCGATGAACGTCCCCTCTGTTTGGTAAAGCTTTATTCAGGAGTCACTGTAGATACATACGGCACAACATCGCGGCGAAAGAGAGGCATTACACATGTACATTGGAGACAAGATAGGTCCACTCCTGGTGACAAGCTGTATGTGACTGATGTTGAAAACATCAAGAGCTATGCTGGCATGCTCAAATCATCGCTGGTCGATGATAGATTTAATTTAATTTATCCTGAGATGATTCTAGGAGATGTTAAAGTTATGGAACTGTCAAGGGTTTAGAATCCTTTTTTTAATTTTTAATAAAAGATTTGTATAGTGGAAAAAAAAAACTTTGAGGAGTACTTGTTATTTTTTGGTTTGATAGTAATATTTTACTGAGGAGCTAAGCCCTTTGGTATATCCATGTTACTCTTTATTTTTGTCCAAGTCCTAATATGGATGTCTGTGTACAAAAAATTGGTTCACCTTGTTGACCTTGCTCACCTTGCGACCCGTATATGGAAGTCTGTGTATAAAAAATTGGTTCACCTAGTTCACCTGGTTCACCTTTCTTCCCATGGTGATTTATGTGCTTTCAAAAAACAATCCCACCAATCATCTCAAGGTCGTAATACTCAACTGTCTTTAAAAGGTAGTGAAGCCTTAGCTTCTGATGCTGTTACAATTGGCCAATCTGGAGGTAAACCCAACACGAATAATTAAATATCATGATGAAAAAGAAAAATTTCAATTTAAAATTTTTATCACTGAACTGCAATGGACTCATCAAAATCACTGGTAAGACCAATACAGAATCAGATTTCATTCACCACTTAAAACAACAAAACCCTCAACTCATCACTATCCAAGAGAGCCATGCAGCTACAGAACAAATTCAATCATTGTTCAACTTTCAATTTAATACTAAGTCATCGATATGGACCCAAGATTGTGGTCTTGTATCTATGTCACCAGAAATACAACTTACTACTATAAAAACTACTACAAATCAACATGCTATACCTGCTAAAGTCACTCATACTTCCCTTTTTTTTTATCCAATATATATTATAGTTGTTTATGCGCCAGCTACTACAACAACAGTGAAATATTACTTTTATTTACATTTTCTTAAAGACTTCAGCTCCCAATTCAGTGATCCACTTATTTGTGATAACCTAATACTGGCAGGTGATTTTAACTATGATCTTCACAAACATGATCACATCTCAAATTCTCCATTCAATTGGCATTCTCTTCTTTCCCACAGGTTTACCAATTGTATTAGAGATAGTGATCCACAGCTCCACATCACAACATTTCGTCGAGGAAAGCATATATACTCTTTGTTAGACTATATTTATGCAGGTACAGCCTTATGCACATGTATACATTCTCCAGATCTCCAATATTTAGATAAGAACTGGTCCGATCATGCACTCTTGGTAGTTGAATTTACACTATCATCGTCATAAAATGGAAAAGTTACTTGGCGAGCTAATCCTACACTCACTCATCTGAAAGGTTTTTGGCAACAGTTTGCAAAAATGTTGACGAGTTATATCTAGTATTGAAATCATCATAACACCACAAGAAAATTGGAAATATGTTAAAGCTTATATGGCTAAATTCATTCAACAATACTGTTGACAATGAGGATCATGGCACCAGAAACAACTCAAAGCTTTACAAAGTAAACGAAATAGTTTTTTACATGACCAACAATCACGTGTGATACGTGCTCAAGTGTTACCAACAATAGAATCTCAAATTTCTGCACTACAAAAAGAAATATCAGATATTTTGGCCATCTAGTCTGGCACAAGATGGTGGGAACATAGTAAAGTTTCTGCTGGCTACCTTCAACAAACTATTGAACAACAGCAAACATTAAGGTATATTGCCCAGCTTCAACACCCTACTACTAGGGAAATTCATCCAGATCCTAAAAGCATGTAAAGAGCAGCCTCAGTTTTTTATCAAGCACTATACACCATGGATGAAGTAGATGATGGTTCAATTGACTTACTGTTAAATTCACTACCACAAAATACTTCACTCAACACTGACGATGCAGAATCATTATATTGCAATTTTGAAATTAACAAACTTTATGATGCTGCAAAACGATCTTCTAAACAGAGTAGTCCAGGAGATGATGGATTATCATACTCTCTTTTTTACCTGCTGTTTCAACACCCACTGTATGAAAATTTAATCACAAAAATTTAAAATCAAGCATACCAAGGCGGCATTTTTCCAAAGTTGTGGCAATATACTTGTTTGATTTTGCTCCCTAAGAAAGGTGATTTATCATTATTGTACAATTAGAGACTGCTCAGCCTCATTAATTGTGATGCAAAACTGTTCACACGTCTTATCAACAAACATATTAATTATCAATGTGGCACAGTCATTAATTACACCTTTTCAGACTGAATTTTTACCCAATCATTTTATAGCTGAAAATGGGCTCTTGGTCCGACTTATGATGGAACAAGCAAAGCACCAATGACATCATAACATAATTGGTCTTATACTTGATTTCAAAAAAATGTATGACCATCTTGATCCAGTATATCTATCACGAGTATTGAAAAAAATTGGTTTTCCAACATGTATCATTAATAGTATTTGTAATTTATTTTTTTCTATACAAATACGAATTAATATCAATGGACACCTCAGCTCTTTAATCACACAACATAGGGGCTACGCCAAGGTAATCTATTGTCTCCCATTTTGTTCAACCTTGCATTGGAGCCTCTTCTGCAATCTATATTACGTAATCAGCATTTTCAAGGGATTCTCCCCATGTCACCACTGACAGTAGCACCACATCTTAGCCCTACACCAATACCTTTAAAAGTGCTAGGTTATGCTGATGATGTTTTTTTATTTCTTTACCTACAGCCATATTTAGAACGATTGGATTTGCATTTATCGACATATCAAAAAGCATTTAATGCTAAGCTCAATTCACAAAAAATAATATCTATATCACTATCTGGTAAAAAACAACAAGCTGGGAATACAAAATTGGTGGAATTCGGTTTTCCTGTATGTCATAACTACACCAACCTTGATACTGTTGAATATTTGGGTTTTCCTTTATTCTCCACCAAGCAACAGCTACACCAATTTTTAGAAAAACTTCATCAATCCAACACCACTGCAACATCCATCTTCAGCAGCAAATATCTATTCGCGGTCGTGCTCTTATTTGGAATATGCTTATATTATCAAAATTATAACATGTTCTATGTGTGACAGGTGCACCACAAGGATTACTTTGGAAGAAACTTTGAACTATTATTTATAAATTTATGACACATCGCAGCTTTCCGAAAATGTCATATGATCAACTTTGCCTTCCTCTATCTCAAGGAGGCGCTCAACTCATTGAACTGCAACTACAACAACATGCTCTCAGCTTACACTGGTTGGTCCCACTACTACAACATCAACAAGTGGACATATCCAATGTCAATGAGCAGGATGAGACTTTCAACATTGTTACACTATACATTATCCATCATCTTTTGGCAAGTAACTCAAATATTTCAGACCATAGGCTTTTTTTTCCTGAAGCATGAAAACCTTTATGGAAACAATCATCAGAACTTTTTGAAAATATTTTATACAAGTCTTTCGATAGAGCTCCAGTTAACTACGACAATATCATCATAACTCCTCATCTTGCTTTGCAACTACCAATATTTTCAATCTACAGTTTAAGGATGATTTTAATCTCAACGACATCATTTTAACACGCTCCACTCTGAAATATATTAGATCATGATTTGACGCTGATGGACAATGATCCTTTCCATGAATCTCAAAAAAAATTGTTACCACCATTCTTAATAATCAAATTCAACACCATCATTTTTTTGCTCGATTATGTGTAGAACCATCTTTTCCAACTTTGAGTCATACGGGAGAAATCGGCAATTATAACCCCTCAGTGCTACTTCAAGCTTGTACATTATTTTCTTCCTCTCTATCTGTCACTACCAAACAATATCGACAACATTTTATTTAACTAAACATTCAGGCATCACATCATATTAATCATATCTCTTCTTCTCAATGGAACAAATTTTAAGCTATCTCTATGTTCTCCTCCTCACGTAATACATGGTTTCGAGCAATACATGGTGAATTATCAACAGCTCAGAGATTACATGAGTCAGTTCCTGATTTTCAACCTTCCAATTTATGCCAACACTGCTTAACCTTAGTTGACACACCTGAACATTTTTGATCAAGTGCCCAGCTCATTGGTTAGTATGGACTCATACTTGGGGTACCCTTTTTTATTGTGAACCAGATAAATCCAGTCTCCTCCAAATCATACTAAAGCTTAAATGGGACCTCATAACACGTGTTATATCAATCAAATATAATAAAATAAAAGAGACGTTAAAAGTCAACAAGACCCCAAAAGAACAATAATTGAACTGAAGTTTATTAAAATAAAATATTATCTCTATTTATATGAATCTTATTATCAGTGGGATATATTGATATGTGTATACATAAGATTTATATTTGTCATGGCCGTATGAATTATGAATATAAGATTAATGATATTAAGATTAGACTTTGAGCGGTTGACGATATGATGTATGTACGCAGCCGTTATCTTATGTCATTATAGAAGATGGACTTCTGTGTTCTTATAAATCATGGTCCAAATAGGGAAATGCACGAAATGTCAGCAAAGCATAATTAAAGATACACTATACTTTAATAATTAAAATGACAAATAATTATCTTTATGGATAATATGTGTTGGATATAACACCACATTACTCTTTTTCGAAATACGCCAGTGCCAGCTAAGGTATTCTGTTAGCACTATGGCATGCAAATTGGAGCTATATATTTGATCAAAAACCATTTATGCTGGAACAGGCTTCTAGAGAGGCCTCTTGTATCATTTATACTTTATACTCTCCAAGCACCTACTCCTGACTAAATGATCTTTTTATTCCTTTTCACTCTTTATTTTTCTTTAAAAAAAAACTAAAAGAAATCACACCTTCTTTTTCTTTTGATATATAGTGTTACCCTTTTTTCCTTTCTTTTTATTAATTTTATTATTATAGATATTATCACCTTATAAATTATCAACATCAGTAATATCTTATTATTATAAGTAATCAGCAAATAAAGAAGTATTTATCATGAATATTGTGTTCCATTCAGACCATACCAACTGTTAAAGATAACCAGGATAATTGCTACACTATTGCATAGTCACGAACACATATTCAATCTACTATCATTTCACATATATTATTATTATTAGTCTTACATATATTTATTATTATTCATAATAGTTAGAAAAACATATAAATAGCTGTTCATAATTAAAACAATAAACATTATCTTTCAACTTATATTTTATTCTTTAAATATCTTTTGTTCTATTCTATTTTCTATTGGCTATGGTATTGATCCGCCAAAAATATTACAACACACAAAATGTGTCATATTTTTTATTAATAAGCCCACAGAGATAATCACAAAGAATAATATAACCACACAGGAAAATACCACAAAGGTAGAGAATAGAATATAGGGTAGATAAAAAGATATTCTTTAATTTAATAAAATAATCTACTATTTATATATTTTCTAAAACTACTGCAGATGCATACAATAATGATAATAAAGATGTTACTGCAGATGAGAATGATGAGTAATGAATAATACTAATAATATTACTGCGGATGATAGTGTTAAACAATAACAGAGAAATAAAAGAGAGCTGCAGTAAAAGAAGTATATTCAGTATTAAAAATAACCGATTAATTGTTATAGTCAAAAATAACAGTTACATTCATTTTCCTTTTTGGACTATTTTTGTGTTACTTCTTTATAAAGATATTTGACTTTTATGATGCCACGTAGTTATATCCATATCACCGTCACTTTACTATAGTATCCATTTGAACATGTATACATTCTATAGTCATGGACACGGGGTATTGTGAAATTTTGTGCAGATTTGGGGATTTTCGTGTGGAAATTGAGGCTTTTTCATGTACCGCCCCACTAGTTTTATGTTATACTGTATATTTGTACTGTAAATTTTCGTGCAGAATGAATTTTGTGCAGTATTTTTTCATGCAGAATACTTTTAAAGTGCATTTTTTATGTAGTTTTATCATATATACATTTTTTGTGTGGTGATTTTTTGTGCAGTTTCCAACTTTTTAAAAATCTTTATATAAATTTTGTGCAGATTACTTATAAATCCTTTTAACAATACCACATGAGGTAGTTTTATAATTTTGATACAGATACTTGTTCATAACGTCTATGTATTTAGATTATTAATAAAATATTAAGGTCTCTTTGACACTTTTAATAATTTATAATTGTTTAATAACCCATATTATGATGTATTTATATTATGAAAAATATAATTTAATTGGAATGTAAATAAATGTAATAGAAAAAAAATACTCTATATATAAATATATATATATATATCCCTATAGGTATATTAATAATAAACATTATCAAAGGGGGTATGAGTTGATGTCTGATGTCAAGCTTATTATGTGTAATATATTAATTGATACGTACGAATCTCTAGTTTAACTCCACATGAAGTGATGTAATTTAACAAATATGTAATTTTTTATATGTATATTATTTATATAAAGAAAATTTGTATACCTATAAAGAATATAGTTTTTTTTTCACCAAATAAGTATCTTTATTTGTATACGTAATATTTTGACATACATTTTATTATTCTATTGTATAGATCATATACACAATTATTAATTCAGTAACAGCTAGTGTTAATCAAATTCTGTAGCTTTAAATAATTATTTATGTATATGTTTATTAAAGATATAGACGCAAAGAAGAAAATAATATTTCAATAGTAAATATTGAAAGAAAAAGAAAACAAAAAGAAAATTATAGATGAGAAGTAAATGTTAAAGACATGTAAAAGAAGAACAAAGAAAAGTTAATAAGGTAATGGGGTGATAGAATCATCGTAAAGTTCAAGCCAGCCTGTCTTGACATGTAGATCTTTAATTTTGTCAATATAATTGGGGTCAAGAGGGGGCCATCTAAATGGTTTAGAGTGAACCTTCCAATTATTGTTATAAATAAATTGAACATTAAGAATGTGGTTTCCTTTCAGATATAATATGCAAGGATCAGGAAGATTATCTGATTTATTGAATCCTCTAGGGTCAGATAGAAATGGTAGGTAGGTACAATCTTGAAAACCTGTGTCAGAATATATAATGACTGGTATATTGCAAACTTCAGCAAGAAGTTGACTGCATGAATCAAGTCGAAAATAGTTGTCAAAGCTAATACTCGATTCGCCACATAGCTTTAAAATTTCCATGAGTTCATAAACTTCTTGAGAGCCAAAAATAGTCTTGAAATAATCTATTTCTTAAAGAAGTTTTACCTCCATTCCTTCTTTGATCTTTTTCCAAGCTGGTTCATCACCATTAAGATTATATGCTGCCGCCTGCCAGCCACAATTACCATCACTTGCAGGACTGTACAGACCAGATATTACACCTGCTTCTGAATGGAAATTTAGTCGACTTGTAAGTTCATCTGGGCACCTTAATAACAAACTTATCTCATGAAATAATTTTTCTATTTCAGAATCTTGAACGACTTGACCATCGATATTAGATGATAAACTAAAAAAAAAGTGAAGTTAATTTACTGATCAATATATATATATATATATATATATATATATACAGTATATAGCTCCCTGATAGCAATCTAAATATACCTAAAACTATTTTTTTGGTGTTTTCTTTTTTCAAGACGAGCACGACTTTCGGCTTTCGCGGCTTCCTTTACTTTGTTTCTCGCGATTTCACGTTTTTTAGCAAGGGTGTTTCGTCTATTTCTTGCCTCTTTTCGCTTCTTTTCTATCGTGACGTCTTCATTTGGTACTTCTTTTGTTCTTTTTTTGATTTGTTTTCTTTCTTTTATTATACTATCTTTTTGATTATCATCTAAATCTTGATTTTGATTTTCATCTTGTATTTTTTTGTTTTTATTTTGGACCACTTCTTTTATTAACTGTTCATCATCCATGTCACTATCTCGATCAGTTTCCATTCTACTTCTGTTGTTGTCCTCATGACTAATAATAGCAGTATTATCCATAATGTTAACGTTATTATCACTGTTGCTGCTATTGTTATTGTTATTGTTGTTGTCATAATTACTATTATTGTCATTGCTGTTGTTATTATTGTTCTTGCTATTGTTCTTGCTATTTGTACCTATAAACAAGCAGTACAATAATTATCAGTGGCTAGTATATTCTTGACATACATGTTCACTTTATGATATTCTAATTTATGTTGATAAAATAATTTTAGATGACTTACTGCGTAATTTTTTTACTATTTTTCTTTTGTAGCCAAGTAGCTTCGAGGTTACATCTGGTGCACGACCATCATTGACTGTCTTTCTTTTTCTTCTACCTGTTTTTCTACAGATAATATTTAATATAAATAACATTTTAGTATCTTGCATTTTCGATATTACATAAAATCATAACAATAAAAATGATTACCTTGGAGTTGTGTTATAGTTAATTTGAAAACCTTTGTCTATGTGCTCGAAATTAGCAGCATCATTTTTTAAGTAAGAAAAAATATGAGGCAAAGTATCTAATATTGATTGCTTTTTTTAAACGATTCTGTAGAGATCTCGGTGAAAACTTTCTGTTCCATTGGAAGTCCTAATACGATAATCTTGTAGCTCTGGTTGTAAAACTTCGTGTGATCTAAAAATCATTGCTGCATTCATTGGCTGCGTCCACCAATTGATCCAGTTCTTCACTCCAGGAAATTCTTTCAAAATCATGTTTGCAGTATTCTGAAATACGGCTATTGTAGTTGCAGTATATAAGAGATGGGTATAGTCAATGAATTCCTCACGCCGTTCATGGTTAACTACAGCTCCATTTTTGGACACTCGTTCAATGCTTTGTTGATAATGAAAATAGCATCCCTTTAAAAGACTTCTTGCTGGAACTTGTACAGAGGGAAAACTCTCTTCAAAAGCAGCAATAAATCCAGCTCTTTGTGCTGCTGAAAAGTCAACAACCATCCCAGAAAAGTTTGATGTGTCGTTTGAATTAATAAGATGATATATTCCAAAGGTTCGAAAAAGGGCCATAAAGTATATCTGGAAATGCATAGAAGATTGACCATCAAGTACTGCTTGGTATATAAACGAGTACTTTCCTGACTCCTGAAAGAACATTGTGGTTGTGCATAAGTAAAAACCATCTTGAAAACAACCAAACGTAACATCTGTAACCATTGGATTTGCCGAAAAGTCTACACGCGATGAAATATCTGGGCAGCAGAATGGTATACATGTCATACCTGGTAATATTTCCATTCCTCGCTGAAAATATCCTGGGTAGTGTGGTGAACCACCATAATAATACAAATATTCCATCCATTCATGAATAATCGGTCAAACATCATTCCGTCAAGGATAAAAGATATAACCAATTATACACTATTATTTACTTTGATTCGTTCTTATTATTAATCCGGATAAAAAAGGAACATCAAAGAAAGAATGAGATTAGTAACAACTGTCACAAACGGTTTCAGAGAATGATCTAGAATTAATATTTATAATAGAACAAATATAATAGGTCCTCTCATCCATTCGTATAAAACATAGTTTAGCCATGATCGGATAAAATAAGATAGTTACATAATTTAGAAAAGATATAAAAGAGTAGTTATTTTATTTCAGGAATAAACAGATTCTCAACTATATTTTACTTTAGTCCCATCTTTCTATTTTTTACTACTCGTATTTATGTCAGGTAGGATTCTTCTAGAGTTCCCAAATGCTCCAAAAGACCTTCAACACTGGCACCAGTCTTTTTGCTTGTTCGGATACCGTGATTTTTAAAGATCATGCGTCTTGCATACCCTACCTTACCAAGATGCTGAAAGTCTTGGTCTAATTCACGTACTGGTCTTGGTGGGTGTTGTGGTCTAACAGCACTGGTGCCGACTTGTAATCCTTTTGGAGTTTCACCTGTAAACTCCTGGACATGGGGAACAAGAGCTTGAAGGCCCTTTATGGTACAGTGGAGCGGTTCAAATTGGTCATATGTATGTGCTCCAATGTGCTTTAATAAGCCCTTCCCTTGTAATAGTTTAATATTCACAGTAACTGAACATTTAATAATAGTTAAGTATTGGGGGACCTACATTTCTTAGTTTTGCACCTACTAATAGCCTTGGACTCCGTAGCGCCTTCACTGCTTGCAGGTCTAAATGTGGTATTACACTCTTCACATCTTAATGCGCCTAAACAGTGCTTGTTTATGCTCAAACCGTGACCATTGTCAATCTTATATTGGTTATCACGGAAAAGTTGCCATCCAATATCTATGTCACATACAAGATGTTCACCTTCTTGTAAAAGTGTAGTTTCTTGGTGATAATTGCCATTTGGAAATTTGGTAAAAGACATGGTAAAAATGCTATATAAAATATCAATGAAGTATTAGAAAATTGTAGGAAATAAAATAAAAAGGAATGAAGCATTTGATATAGTAAAAATTATACCTTTAATAATATTATTGATAAAAGTTATACGTGAGATAAATACGTGTAGTAAAAAATAGAAACATGGGACTAAGTAAAATATAGTTGAGAATCTGTTTATTCCTGAAATAAAATAACTACTCTTTTATATCTTTTCTAAATTATATAACTATCTTATTTTATCCGATCATAGCTAAACTATGTTTTATACCAATGGATGAGAGGACCTATTATGTTTCTTCTATTATAAATATTAATTCTAGATCATTTTCTGAAACCGTTTGTATCCAGATTAATAATAAGAACGAATCAAAGTAAATAATAGTGTATAATTGGTTATATCTTTTATCCTTGACGGAATGATGCTTGACCGATTATTCATGAATGGATAGAATATATGTATTATTATGGTGGTTCACCACAATATGTATTGCCTAAATAAAACATATTAAAATATTAGCTTTTTATAGTTTTACATGAATCTGTGTTACTAATCGCTAATACTGTACATTGCTTTAATCAGAGTATTTGTCATGATCATTAAAATCAACCAATATCAGCTCTTCATTTTACTAACTTTTTTAGATTATATTTATTTAAAGCAGTGTTAGTCATGATTTCCTTTTTAAAAACTCTTTTTGATTATTTTATTTTAAAAAAGGTAATACATGCTGTCATGATTTCCTTTTTCAAGACCTCTTGTCATTCAAAATAACTTCTCACGCAGTTGGCAATTACATCATAATAATCATTATAATCATCATTACGTATTATTATCAATATGTATTATTCCTATCATTATCCTTATCATTATATATTACATTTCCCAACATTCTCAGAAAAAATACTAACAATGTCACGGTAAAAAATTTCAGTGGTAAAAATCGAGTAATTTCTTGTATATCTTGGTTTGGTAAAAAGTGAGTAGAAATTGCAAATTCACAAAGAAAAACCAAACTAGGAATTATATGAAAAAAACTAAGAATTACCAAACCCAAAATAATTAGGATATACCAGTACCAAACAAAACTAAGATATACCAGAACCAAACAAAACTAGAGATAACTCAATATAGCCCATCATTCCATAATTACAATTATCCTATCACGGCGCAATATATTCATACTTTTTATTGTACAATAAACAAATACTATAATATAACGTGCTAAAGATTAGACTTGATCCAAATCTGCAAGTGGTCGACGTTCATAAGGTGCTTGGTGACACTCCATACTAAAAAACATCGAATATCAAAATTTATTATTAAATTACCCATATATTTATCATCAATAAGAAATGTAGATTTTGAAATAAAAAAAAGATACTTACATCATACTCAATTGTTCCATTTCATACGGCGTAATGCTAAAAAATAATAGTGATTAGTTTTAATTGAAGAAAACCAGAATGAAATGCCTCTAAAAAAGTATGTACTTACTCTAAATATTGATCCGTATTCTCGTCCTGCTCTTCTTCCATACTGTAGGTTTCTATTTGTGTGGAACCGTAACAATGTATTATTTCCAAGTTTATACTATTCATATTTATTCTCTTACCTGTTTCAATAATGTCTTGATCTTCCTGTTCCTCAACATGAGTTACTGCTACTGGTTGTTCTTTGTTCATTTGTTATTTTCAATATTTTAAGATCAATACCTTCCTGCTTACCTGTTTGTAATGGTTCTTATAAACTAGATCCATCTAATCCTCCATCGATTTCTGCACCTAATTTTTCTTGATAATCAGCATATACTTTTCGCGCACCATTCATTAAATTGTTCCATGCCTCACATAATAAGTGATTAGCTGCCCAACTGTTTTCACATAAACCAAAGTTAATTCCAGTTTCATCTAATACGGCTGCTTCAAGTGCAGCAATGGCTGTTTCACGATCCTTGTCGCTTAAGGATGCCCAAGACACTGGAGCTGTCGGTCGACCAATAAAATGAGATTGTTCACTAATGGAATCCATTTGGGTAACGTCACTGTCATTTCGTGTTGATTTTCGTTTTTTATTTTTGCTGTTGAGTAAAATTCGACGTTTTTCAGCAACTGTTTCCAATACAGGACTTCTCTCTTTTAATACTGTGTTATAATAAGCTTCAACTGTTGTGTTTTCCATGTTTTCATCGCTACTTTGGATAACTAAAGAAACAATATGTTCTTTCTTAATAGTCATTTTGTTTAAAACTCTTTTTCCTTCTATTACTTGAACAATGCGTGGGGCTGGAATGATGCCTAGACGTTGTTGATTATTTGAATCTATTACTAGTGATTGATCACTTGAAAGAACGTCGTTTCGTGCGTTTGATTGTGAATCCTCTACAGCTTCTCTAATAGTATTGAGCATACGTACAATTTCTTGGTTGTGAACATCATAATGATCTTTAAATTGATCAAATCTCTCCTGATGTTTATTGAGTAAATCGTATACAGTTTTTACATCTTTGGTAAGATTTGTTATTTGACGGCGTACTTCGACAATCTCTTGTAGTGTATTTGATTTAGGAGGCATTGTTCAAGAAGAAAAAAAAGGTTAACTTTATTCATCTAAAATACACAATCATATGAAACAAAAAATAACTAGAAAGTACCATGAATCTGGTATATAGTAGGTATATTCCTGGTAAAACTTAGTTTAAACTGAAATTTACCAAATTTTACAAACAGATCCCTGTAAATAATGGTGCTTTTAAGGTAAAGCTTGGTATATATTAGGTAGAACCATCATTTACCTATTATAAACTAAGCATAACCAAGCTTTACTGGAAAATACCATAAAAAACCCAAATTTAACCCATCAATTTTTTTACCGTGTGTATCACAATTATTATACAAAGCATTCTCACTTCCATTATCTTTTATTCTTTTATTTGTCTTTGCGTATTTTACTTTATTTCTATTTTGCTTGATATTAGTTCGTCATAAAAAATAATATAACAACTTCTGCATATATGTGCTATCAATGTTAAAAAAAACATTTTGATCCATTGACTAAATGGGGTAGATAATCGACATTTTTTATAAAGTAAAATTATTTTGTGCAGGAATTTTTTGTGTAGTTTTATTTTTGTGCAGAAGTTTTTTGTGTGGTTTTATTTTTGTGCAGGAGTTTTTTGTGTGGTTTTGTCTTGAAATTATTTTTGTGTAGAAACTTTTAGTGTAGTTTCTATTTGTTTATACATTATGTCATTTTTTATGAGTTATAAGACTATTTATTGAAGAGCTTCTATAATTAATACTATTTTCTACTATTATTTTTATATATTTTTATATATTTTTATAAAAAGGTAGTAAGGAGACTTGACAATAAGTATATTGTTCATTCAGTCCGAAGGACTGGACAAACCTGAACTGATAGAGTGCTGGATACAGAGAAAACTGCTTGAATGGATGAGCTTGACCATGTGATGTCGGACTTGTAATGCATATTTGTTGCTTGATAGAGTAACGTTTTTTTTTTTTGTCTAATACTTTGCTTTTCTTTTTTTTTTTTTTTTGAGAGATGACCTGTGAGGTGGAGAACGCTAAGGGAGCGTGTTGATAACCGCCGTTGAGATATTATTTGCAGTTTGACGATCGCGTCAGTAATAATTATTAAAAACAGAAGAGGAAGACCAGTTCCCCATCAACAAAACGTCATCTAATGAAACACCATTACGTAGTGCCTTGTCGGACGCCATGGAACGGACTTAAGGGAGCCTTGAACAATTGATGGAAGCCATAGGAGAGAGCTTGAGCACCGAACGGATATATGTAGAAAGCATGGTAACCGCCAAAGGTTGATCCGTGTGACGACTGTTGATGAAGAGAAACTGGCTTGAAGACCATCCAGGGTGTGCAACCAGAGCCTTGAATGTCGCAACAGGACATAAGGCGACATCATCAAGTAACGGAAGTAGTACCAAGTCCTTGTTAATTCGACGACCTTGTCTTGTTTCTTTAGGTGCGACGATCAGCAGATGCAGATGCGAGTCCTCATCAACCGAACAATCTGGTAACGAGATATGATGCAGATCTAAAGGTCTTAAAAATGCGGCCGCCGCTAACAAAAACTCGCACTTCTTGGACAAGGAAGTAAGTGAAGTCGATGTATTGGAAGGTATTGAGCGCAGGAAAGTAAATGATGGTGTCAGATCCACCGGTGACTTGGTCAGAGATATAGGAGGTGCTGCTTTCTTGATGCGTGATAAAAATTGATATAATTCTTTTGATTTTGATAAAGTAGATAAGTCAACATGAAACGCAGTTACTGCCCAGCGAAATAAGTTGATTGTACCAGGAGCAAAACCAGAATCTGAAGCAAGTTGTAAAAATTCGATAAGTTGTATGGTAGTGTATTGATTCAAATTAATAGCAAAATGTCGACCCCAATGAAGAAAGAGATATTGACCTCGACGATATGAGCGGCCTTGAGATCCTTGCATGCTATCTTGAACATAACAATCGACCATCAAAGGGGAAAAACCTAGCAATTGATATCGTCTCCGCAAAGTCGCCACATGGAGAGTTTCCAACTCGGATTTATCCAAGGCCATCGTGTGAAAGGAGAAGTCGTTTGTGTGTGAAGATGTGGAGACAAGATGATGGGATGATCGATGGCCAGGGATCACAGAAGAGGAAACCAAATCACTCTGCTAGTATGGGACTACTACTGTGGGGGTGATATGTTCTTGTTGAATCTTCTGGAGAGTTTGGAGTATTGGGTTCCATGGCGGGTAAATGTATGGGTTCAGGAAGATGCGCCAAGAGAGGCTAAAGGCATCCGTTGCCCATGCCTGAGGGTCTGGTTTCCATGACACATATCGAGGAAGAAGATGGTTCGTCCGATCGGCAAACAGATCCACATTGTGGGTTCCCTAGCGTGCTTGAATGTGGTGTTGAAATGCGTTCGGAATTAGTTGCCAATGATTCTTGGTGTAAAAATGACGAGATGCATAATCGGCTTGAATATTGTTCACCCCCGCAACGTGTTGGGCTTGTATGCGAAGTTGGCATTTCAGACATTATTCCCAGATGGTTGTCGCCAAGGAATTTAATAAAAGAGAACGAGTACCACCGTAACGGTTGATATAGCTCTTGGTCGTCATATTGTCTGTTCAAATTAAAATATTGGTATTCTTGAGGTGTGGAAAACATTGAAGGATCAAATGAATCGCCTTCAGCTCCCGCCAATTGATCGACATCTCGCGTTCTTGTTTGGTCCAGTGTCCTTGAACCATATGGTGCTGATAGACGCCGCCCCAACCTTGATCGCTTGCATCCATGTACATTGTATGTTGTGGCATTATCAGAAGGAGAGAGCGACCGTTCCATTTTTTCAAGTTGGTTAGCCACCAAGTCAATTCTTCCAGGTAGTCTTGCGTTAGGGGAAGAGGTTGATCCCAACCTTGGTCGTTCTTGACATTCTGAATCTTGAATTGAAGCAGAGATCGAGTGTACAATTGGGCTTAGTGTTCTTCACGGATCGGATCGGATCAGATAATAGGGCTATCCGCATCCGCATCCGCAAGTGCGGATACGGATGCGGATGCGGATGCTGCAGATGCGGATCGGATAGCGGATAATATCTAGTGAGTAGCAAGATGTTCAAGAAGATGGTAATTTTTTTTATTTAGATGTAATTATGATTAAGATGGTAAATGCATTTGTCACAGCACAGTTATGCGATTTCCGAGCAAAAAACAAGTTAAGGATGCAAAATAAAGAGTAATGGCAAGTTAATGAATAAGATGAAGGAACATAATAGTTTATTTTATATTGATTGTCAAAGCATAGTGCTTTACTTTGCTCCTACAGTCAGCCAATAATATTAATAAAAGTCCGCATTCATCTAGGTATAGCATATAAAGTAAACAATATTTTGCTGGAAATTATATATGAGTTAAGTTTTATTATAAAAAAAATTACTAGTAATGAAAACCATTGATAAAAGTAATAAAAAAGTAAAACGGGAAAAGGAAAAAGGAAAGTTAAAGAAGTAGAAATAGAGAGTGCCGAAGAAAAAGGGGATTCTGTGTATATAAAAATAAATGGAGAAAGAAAGAGAAGAAAAAAGAAAAGAGAGGGTAAATTATATATTTATACAAATACATGTACAAGTATACTTCATTTTTGATTTACAATATACATTATATTACACCAATAATAAGCTGAGCTTATTCTTTTTTTATTTCCCTGCCCCAAAAATTCTTTGTTATTATTTACTTTTCTTTTCTCTTCTCTATTTTTGCTTTGTTACATCAACATATATACTCCATCCCTTACTTCAATATTTATTTTTATATATACGTACTGATCATTAACACTTATAAACTTATACACGAGCAATCAAAATACCAGATAATTGTAGTAATCTCAAACCTTTTTTTTTTGTTATGACACGTTATTACAATCTTACAACTTTTATAACGACGAACACACCTCTATCTATTCGATTATGCATTTGACGTTCACAAATCTATTTTATTCTTGCTCATCACTGAAATACTATTCATCTCTACATAACACCCAGTATTCTTTTATACCGTATGATATTGTACCACTTGATTAATGAAGCTATGTTACTTTTTTTTTTTACTTTAATATAGCGAAATACAGCATATATTGCTCCCTTGGATCACTTTCAATATGACTTTACCACAACATGCGGAATATATACATTATTTTGTTGATAAATTTATGGAATTCACTATTTATTGATCACGTATGATGATAATAACGATAATTATTACCGTTATTATTTCTGATAGTATCCACGCTTCTGCTATTAGATTTTCTTTGTAGTTATTGATAAACGGCTGGTTATGTTATTAGCAATGCGTTAATTTATCTCTTTTTTCTTCAAACATTAGAAGACGATTGTTTGGCAACTGCTATAAGGATAAGAGGATGGAAATATTATATAAATGACTGTTTGAATTAGATGATTTATAAGGAATAATGAGAAATATGATAATAAAAATAAAAAAAAAGAACTTATTACTATTATCTATAACAAATGTTGCTGGGCAGGAACGGGATATTATGTGATATAAGCAATACAAAACGGTATGATGACGAGGATTCAGCATTTCCGGGATTAGGTTAAATAATGAGTATAGATCCAAAAGTTTTAATGGATCTCCCAAATGGATCAACTATTTTCTCCAATATTTATAACTTACTACTTTCAATAAACTAAAATTATTACTCGCTTCAATGCTGTATTTTCTTTTGAAACAGCTTTTTTTTTTCAAAAAAAAAATTCTTAATACATGAACACTTGCGGATAGATCGGATAGATCGGATAGTCGGATCGGATGAGCGGATAGCGGATGAGATGAAGAACCCTAATTGGGCTGGAAAGAGTGCAATAGTCGCCACCTTGATATGCATTATCAAGCTGTGAACCCGGCGGGGAGTCTGTACGGGATAGTGAAGCAGTGAGTGGATGGATCGTCGAAGATCTCTCAGTTTGGGACTAGGAAGTTTGGCTGTCATTGTAGTTGTATTCAGTTGATAACCAAGATGGTTGATTTGTTATTGCAGTTGAAGATTCGACTTTTTTATATTGACCAGCCACCCCAGGTCTTGAAGTTGGCTGATTATTTGTGCTGTGTGAGATGCTGTTTAGTGTCGTGACGTGCCCATAATCAACCAATCGTCAAGATAGGCCGTTGTAGCCAGTGTGGATGTTTTTATACTGAATTTATAAGTAGATATATTTATTCAGCTACAACAGATGCTTATGTATGTTTATAGTGAGCACCAGTAATATTATCGTATATTACAACGTAATTGTTTATTAAGATTTCTCAAGTTCTTTTGAGATAATATATGTTAAGTGATAATGATTTTAATATAATCAAATCTAGTACAGAGATATTATGTCTGTATGTATTGAGTCTTTTTAATGTGAATTTAGTTGTTATTAAATTCAAATACTACGTTTAATATGTAGTCAATAAATAAATATATAAAATAAGATAATGATCTTAAGCTAATCTCTTGGATAAATAAAATAATTAAAACAACCCAATATATGGTGTTGAGTGATTAATAGAAAATAAATTTAAATCAAAGTTGTTATAACTTCAAATTGATTGAATAACAGATTGATAATTTTTATTTGGTTTAAAAAAGTTGGGGTTTATATATCTTTTACAATTGTTCCGCAGTAACTTACTGATGTTACGCAGTTAAATCCGCAGCAACTGTTTGATGTCGCGCAGTTATTACATGTGATTATTTAATTAATTAACTGGGGGAATATTTATATTAAGTTGTTGTACAATTGATTGATTCGTGTAAAAGGTAATAGAAATGAGAATATTATTATATGAATAATTATTCTGAATATTTGTGTATAAAAAATAGAAAATAAGAGAAGTTGTTTATGTAAGGGTTACACCGTGACCCGTATTCCTTGACTACATGCCCATTTCAGAATTGGTTGGCATAGTTTGGTAAGAAGCCAAGGGACTTGGGAAAGACCAAATGGAGTCGTGCGAAACTGGTAGGTTTGACCTTCCCATGTGGAACGAAGATAACGACGTGATTAGTGATGAACGACGATATGGAGAAAAGCGTCGTCAAGATCTATCGAGGTAAGATAATCGTTTGGTTGAATCATCTTGATGACTTGTTGGAGCGTCTCTATTTTGAACTTGGGGGCAAGTAGATACTGATTTAATATTTTTAGATTGAAAACGGGGCGAAAGCCGCCGTTGCATTTGGGAATTACAAATATAGTGCTGCTGAATCCTTATCCAGAAGTTACTGGTTCGATGGCCTTTTTGTTTAACAGGTCCACGATCTCCTGTTGAAGAAGAGATTTTTGTTCTGCTGTTTGAGCTATGGTAGGTCTGTTGTGAGAGGTTGGAGGAGGTTGGAGGAGGAACTGGAGTCGAAAACCGTGTTTAATGATGGAATGAACCCAATGATTGGAGGTTAGGTTCACCCAAGTGCGCCAATGTTGTTGGAGATGACCACCTACTGGCAGTTGTTTCTGATGCTGTTGCTGTTGCTGTTGTTGAATTGGTTGGTATGGCGTGGTCTACTAGTGTTGGTGTTGGTGTTGTCAGAAAGGATTGTTTGAGTGCTGAGTGCGAGGGAAAGTCGTGTCGGGATGCCCGCCTGTAGTGTCCTGGAATTAAGAGTATAAAATACCGGAGATTCTGAGGGTCTACCCCTGATAAAGCTAAAAAGGATCTTCCAAAGAATAAGGTTATCATACCTGAAGATAGCACTCTTTAAGATGCATTCTTCAGATGACATACCAGAGATAACCCATCATAATAAACAACTCATATAAATAGACCAACTCGTACATAGAATAATAATCTTTATCTTATTTTTCAAGAATAAACACTGTTTCAAAGGACTCATCGTTTTATTATATTTTTATTGTTGAACTAAACTATTATTCTATCGTACACCTCATTTTTTTCCTTTGAATTCACTTACCAATTTTTTTTTCTTAAAAACATGTCTTCATCCAACATTCAAGATAACACCAACAACAACATCCCTGTTCAAGAAACCCGTCGAATTGATGGTGAAGGCGATGTAAACATGGAAATGGATCGTCTGTCAATAGAAGAACAAAGTGGCGATCAAGAACACCAGACTTCATTAAAAACCTATATCCACCTTAAGCAACAAGTAAAAGAGGCTGATATCAAATATCAAGAAGCTCTAGAAAACAAAGAAATACCCGAAGAACAAAGCAAGTTCTTAGATTTATTAATGTCAGCACAAGCAAATGCTAATAAATACCGTGATATATGCAGACAACGCTTCCCATCAAGACAAGAGTTTATGACAAAGCAAGAAATTGACAATCAATCAGAGAGTCACTACGTACCAAAAGACCTGCCAGTGCTGCAAATTGTTGGATCGGATAAGTGGCATCCTAGTAAGATTATCCACTTGTCGACAGAGATGTTTTTACGTGCTTTCGAAAAAGAAATTCGTGCTGCGAACCTGAAGGTGCAAGACAACTGGTCCCATTTGCTTCCAAAAAGCTTCAATGATGCCCAAAATATTTGGCTCGATGGTGTGTTGCAAGAGTATCCAAGCTGTACATGGGAAGAAGTT
>JAIWNF010000124.1:0-48351 GCA_025093555.1 Circinella umbellata | reverse complement strand
AGAGGGACCACATGCAGTTATTAAAAAAACTGACTGACAATGGTATGTTACATTTGTTCAAGTCATTAAATCGCTATTTGACTAGAACTTATAAAAAATTATTTGCACTTGAAAAGAAAGGCTGTTTTTTAAATAGGTTTACATATAATTTACAGGAAAACCAGCGAACATCTCTTTTTCGTTCGCGATTTAAAGATTCTGCTTCTCCAATGGATCAACGTTTCGAAAAACTAATCGCACCAGTTAATTTCAAAATATGTCATTTTGCGATCTTTAAAACAGTAAAAGAATTGATTGCCACACGGAACTTGACAAATGAAAGTATTGAATGTGATCATTTATGCACAACTAAGCGTAACTTTAATTTGCCATGTCGACCCCTTTTCTATACATACAAAAATACCCCTATTGATCCAGAACTGTATGACAAAAGATGGTAGTTCTCAACTACAGAAGGTAAACAACAATATTTACTATATTTCACATATGAATCGATCTTTATATGGTAGCATATATATATGTTACTAATTTTATAAAAATACTCAGATAACACCAAAATGTTACAAAATACTGAATATTGTATTTTACATTTCGAACGAACACCAAAAAAATGAAGTCGTGTATTATTGATACGTATATGAAGTGTGAAGATAATCAGCAGCGTCAAGATTTTATTAATATAATTATTTCTGCTGTTGGATCGTTCAAGCCTCTCCCTATTCAAAACCCAGCTTTACCTTGCTCGGTACAAGCTAAAGGACGTCCTCTAAAAAGAGCTATTTATTCAAGATTGCCATCAGGGTACAAAATTGAAGAAAAAAACGTGGCACAACAAATAAAAGATTCGAAGAAGATATTGAAGGAGGAAGAAGCATCGAAAAAGAAGAATAATACACCATTGCTGGAAATTAAAGATGCAGACACAGCAAGTTCCAAAAAAGGTTCAGAACAAAAGAGGAATTGTAAGTTATTATACATTATATTTGTCGTTAAATATGTTATTATAACTAAGATTACCTATTTATTTGAATATCTTCTTTTTGGCTTTTACATATAGAATTGTTCACGAAGACATTCAAGGTTACCAGAATCACTATCAAATCTGATAATTGGTGTGGATTTCGTACGATCGCATATTTTATTTATGGTGATGAGGGTAGATTTTTGGATGTAAAAGAACAAATGTATCTGTACACCAAGTAGAACAACAAAGAAATCTGTCTTGATTACATCTGTGGTGGACGCCGATGGTTATATGATAAGTTAATAAAATGGATGGCGTATGGCGTCGAGCCAAAGCTTCGGTCCCATATTAATTGCCCTTCCACTTACTGGCTTGATGGAGCAACCGATTGCCAGATTGCAGCAAACACCTTTTGTGTACCAATCGCTGTATATTCGTCTATTGCACCCGGCACCAAGCACCCTGATCATGACTCCAAACTGTTTCTTCCGTTTGATGTCCCCAAGAAACTTACCCAGCCTGAAATAATGCATTTTGTTAACGGTAATCATTGGGAGTCAATTAAAATAAGAAGAGCTCAGAAGATGAAATGGCCTCTAGTATCCAAAGATTACTTACCAATTTGGCTAGCTTGTGGTCGAAATGAAGATAATTACAAAATTTCATGCTATTTTTATCTTGATAATAGAGTGGATACTATGGACATATGGGTTGCAAGTATTATTATGCACGTATTACAAAAAAAGCTTATTTTTACACACGAAATACTTGCTTCTGATACTGCACCGCTATTACCAATAGCTTTTATCCAACAAGTACTAGTCCCGGAATGTGCAGTTCGACTGATTCAGGAAGACCATAAAAATATTTCATATGAAGAAGCATTTCAGATCCTTTATAATACGTAGTCATGAATCTGGCTCATATGTTCATCATAAAATACAAGTCGAAATTAATATATAGCTACGTATACGTTCTGATTTATTTTTAATTATCTTTACTACACTACCATTATTCTTTGTTTTCGTCATATTATCTCTTATTAATTTTTATTTTCACACTATCTTTTTTTGTTTCACACTATAGTTTATATTATCTTTTATGTATAATACTATCCAAAACATTACAATATCCTCATATCATTAATGTATATCTGGGTTATTCCTTTGATACATTTTTGTTTTGATATGCACAAACTATCGGGACTATCTATCAAATTATTTTTCATTTATTTAGATTGTATTTAATGCTCTATTACGTGTTTACAGCGAGTTCCCGTTAATTTCATTGGCATTTTCCATTTTTCCTGTGAAAATTAGGGGTGTTCAAATTAACGGATACTATAATTTTTTTTTTTTTTCGAAAAAAATGTGCATATACTGAATACTTCAACTCAACGTTATATCTTTTAGAATATATATATCAGGCAATTAATAAATTACATCTGTGAGCTTGTTTTCCATGCGTTTTGAAACTCTCTCTTTTCCTTAACTTTTTTTTAAAAAACAAAAAAGGTATAATATATGAAGTTCCAAGAGCTGCAAATATTTATTTTCATTTTATCGCCAATTGCTATATATTTTGGTTTATACGTATATATCAAAATGACACCAACAAAATCAAACATTGGCTTGAGCAGTAGGGTATGCTGGCTGAGAATTGAACGAAGAAAAGGCTTAACTTATAAATCATGAGTTCAACTTGTTTAAGGCACGTAACATTAGGACGATATTCAAAGGCTTAAAATGAGAAAAATACGAAGGAAATAGGTAAACATTGTATAGACTTTTGTGAAAAATTGTGCAGAAGTGTAATAGAAAATCACCCCATCATGTATAATAATTTAATTGTACGTAATCATTTTCTTTATCCATAAATAATTTATTTATTGAGATTATAATGCCACTAGCTGCTATGAAAATGAAGTAAAGGGGATGAGAAAAATTTTCTATGCTATTTTTACTATTCCTTAATTTTTGGTGAAGTTAATGAGGTGTGAAAATTAACGGATATGAAGTTAATGGGGACCCTCTGTGTTGTATTTTTTTTAAATATAGACTAGGTAGAGAGAGAGAGAGAGAGAGAGAGGAGAGAGAGAGAGAGAGAAGAATCATTAAAGATCAATTGACAAGTCATATATGTGTCGGAATGGAGCTGAGAGGGAGATTGCTCGATGTGAGACCTCGAGTCTTGTAACGACTGTCGGCCCGTAGTCAAGCTCCATTCCGTGGGCAGTCAAAGCGCTTTCCAATTTCTCTTTTTTTAATAATGGGTTGCCTCTATTACGTGTATTTCTATTTCTTGAGAGATATAGAGTCATGTGCATCTATTGCGTATATAACATTAATTAACAACATGTCTTTATTCAGTCAATACAAAATAAACAAAAAGTGAGGCGTCTTACATTCTTTCCACTTCGGTTACATTTCGAGCAATCCGACAGCTTGTACTTATCCTGTAATACCCTAAATATGAAAAGAAAAAACAGTTACGTATTAGAATATTGATCTATGAATATTTCCCTTCTTTATCTCCATGCAATATATGTAATAAATAACAATGCCCAAAGAATATTACTTCTTATTACTCCGATTGAGTCTTGTTCTCTCTAGCAGAAGCAACACCTATATCTATGAAGGTATATAATATAAAAGAAATTAGCACTTAATTCATGAATAATTATAGTCAGAACATAAAAAAAATAGCAACTCAATCTATTTACTTACATCTGTTATTGACATCGTAAAGTGTGTCAAATCGACCAATAGCCTTATCCTTTGAAACCTGAACCATCATACGAAGAATAGCATAGAAAGTGTTTTATTAATATATTATACTACCCAGTATATTGCTTTCAAAATTCCAAAAAATTAAGAGAATAAGAAACCAGCTTACACAAGTACTCCTTGACACCAGTACGTTGTCACTAGGCCTTCGCCGAGAGACGATACATCCCACAACACATGAGGTCATCCGTCAGAAAAAGCTTTCGAACAATATATAGAGTCATAAAACCAGAAAGAATCAACAAAAATGGTTTTCGTTGTGAGTGTTGCTAAAAGTCTTCGATTCTGCGACAAAAAATCAGGTGTGCAAAAACCGGAGGCTGACTGTAGTAGATTGTTTAAAAGAAATAAATTATATGTGTACCCGTAGTAGTAGGAAAGATGGTTGGCAGCACCTTTGGAGACAAAAGAAAGAGAACCACAATTGAACAGATGAAAGAAAAAAAACAACTCTTGTTATAAAAAGAGAATAAACTTGTGTCTTGTAATAAAGCAGTATGTGAGTACGTAGTGCCAGAAAAAAAAATCGGATGACCAGGACTTGTATAACCAAAAGGGAAACAAATTCCAAGAGAATAGAACCGGATGACCAAACGACTTGCTTATATGAGTATCCGATGAGATGATAAAAAAAAAAGTTCATTATAATACAGAGTGTGTGAAAATATATGAAATGTAATTGATATTCATTATACAAACAATAGTATTTTGAATAACAAATATTAAAACAATTACGTATGAAAGAAAGAAAGAAATTGATATATCTGACTTCTATTTATATTTATATTATTTTTTATTATGAGACAACTCATGGGACAAGAAAAAAAGAAGTCAATTTTTTAATTATATTGGATTTTTAAAGAAGAAAAAAGAATCATGTTGACATCATAATTTATCTTTTGAAAAAATAGTCTACATTACGTAACATCTTTTAACAACTATATCTCGACGGAAGTAAATAAGATAAGACACTTTTATTTTGGTTGATGTTCTAATAATACCAATATTTATAATACTTAATCAAAAGCAGTTGTACGTAGAAGTTTGATGTGAGTTGTTGAGAAATGATTATTTTTTACTTTTGATCGTATCAAGAATAGTTTATCATTAGTAAAGTAATAAGATGATATGATTATAATCTTACGTAAGAAAATGCTGTACATTCATTTTTATCAATTGGTTTGATATTACTGTACATATTACCAAAAGATTCGGTGGAATAGTAATGATGTTGCCTTTTAAATAGTCTTGTTAATGTTTATCACACTGATGTATATTAGTTCTTTCATGTTGATGACATTTTCCATATTGGTCTAAGCTGTAAATTCAATCACACAACTGTTTTCAACCATTATTCTTTTTTCCTTCTTATTTTTCTCGTTTTAATTACGTACGTATAAATTTACAAATTACAGATATTGACTAAAGTAATCAGACATTCGTTTTTTTTTTGTGAATAAACCCATATATCATATTAACTAAACTGTATACTATTATTATAATAAGAAACATGAACCATAAAGAGAAAAAAGTTTATTAAAACAGGAAATAGAAAGAAAATAAATGGATATTGAAATGATAAAGAAAGAAAGAAAAAGTAGGATAGTAAATAATAATAACGAAATGGTGTTGATATAAAATGAATAAAAGAGATAATAAAAAGGAAAAGGGAAAGAGAAAGAAGAGAAGAATGTGTATATATAAATATGAAGTATGTGAATGGATAACTTTGTTATAAAGAAGGGGTGTTGAAATGGAGTATTTATGTTTCGAGAACTGAGTGAATGAGTTGTATGATGAAAAAGAAAAAAAGGTTTTGATGAAGTTGTTATTGTTTTATCGGCGCTTAAGTTGACTATCCAATACACCACGTTGTTGGCCAAGCCATGAATTTGGATAAGGTGCTACTTTGGAATTAACAAGTTGTTTTTGTGTACGACGAGCTACATCATACCATGCTGAAATAATCAATTGTTGTTCACGACGGGTTTGCAATCGTACTTCATGCAACTGCTTTCGGAGTTTATCATTTTCTTCATCACGAAGTCGAAGTTCGGTTTGTAATGCTGCCATAGCTTCATCATTATTTCCATCACCAGAAGGAATACCATTTTTACTATCCTTAATCATTTTATCTTGTTGCATAATAAAATCTTTAGCTTTTCTATACTTTGTCTTCAATTCACGCATTTGTTCTTGTAAATGAATGGTTTGGGCTTGCAATTGTGCATTTTGTTGTTTGATAGGTTCATCATCTTTAGCTTCATAAGCTGCAAGAGATGCCTTCATTTCACTATTAAGACGTTCCTTTTCCAAAAGCAAATCTTTTTGTTCAATACTTTGACTTTGTAAATAATCCTTTTCAAGCAAGAGTTTGTTGATATCTTGTAATTGCATCTTGGTTTGTTCTTCAAGTTGTTGTGTTCGTTGGGAAACTTGCTTGAATTCTTCGGCATTATCACCAAAGGCAAATTTACCTTCAGCAATCTTAGATTCAAGTTTAGCATTTGCTTCACGTAAACTCTTGGATTCTTTTTCCAAATCAATAATATGTAAACGATATGATAATGTGTGTTGAGATTGATCCATGAGTGCGTCAGGAACATTTTCACGAATACGTGCCATGTCACTTTGAAGGATATCACGCTCTTGTGAAACTTCCAAGTATTGCTATATATTCCATAAATGAATAAGTTTTGAATTAAAAAAAAAAAGGCAACCGAATTAATCTAAATCGATAATTTACCTTTTCAAACTGACCCTTGAGACGGTTAGCATCTTCTAACAAATGTTTCAATACTACTACTTGATGACCAGATGCATTTTCTTCTTTTAAGGATTTATTTTCACGTTGAAGACGTCGATTGGAAAGCCTCCTAATGAAAATTGAAAAGAAAAAAGAAATATTAGATATCACATTCAAGAATTTCTTTTTTAAATTAAGTATACAGGAAAAAAAAACAAAAACATACAATTCAGTGACATTAGATTCCTTGAGTGATTCTTCCAATGAATCGTTAATTCCACCCTCGTCAAGATCCATGTCATCAGGATCGCCACCAACTTCTTGACGAGTCATTACAGGGTCAATAGTACCTTCAGAAATTCAATTATTTTAAAGATAAAAGAATATGAGTAATTTAATTTTAAAGTAAAAAATTTAATTAGATTTTTTTGATGGTAAAGTTACATTCCCTTGTTCTTTTCCTATATTAAAAAAAAACTTAATTATTTTATATATAACTTACCACCAAGTTGAACTTCTTGCAAGTTTTCTTCAAGCACTTGAATACGATCCATATCACGAGCACGATCCGCTTCAAGAATTTCAACTTTCTTGCTCATATGTTGTAATTCATATTCCATCTTGTTCTTATCTCGAATCAAAGTCTTATTGGCTGTTTCAAGATTAGCTACTTGTTCCTTATATGAATCCATTAACGTCTTGAATGCAAGAACTTTACGATATTCCTCTTCAATGTGGGTATTACGTTCCATCAAACTATGATTTTGTTCTTCCATCGCCTTGATTTGGCGTCGGTAATCAGCACTTTCTTCCAACTTTTTCTTGTATTTTTCAATAACATTTTCGGCTTTTTGAAGTTTTTCGGCTGCATGACGATATTCATCTAATTGATCGCTTAATCTGGAAGCTTGTTCAACACGTTTGGCATAATCATCATTCTATTATGTATTTAAGTTTATTATGATTAGTGAGGGAACATAGTTTTTAAAATGAAGGAGAAAAAAAAAAAAAGGTAGTTGAAATATTGCACTTACTCTGCGAGTCAATTCTTCGACTTTAACTATTTCTCGTTCATAAGCTAATTCAAGTTCTTGTCGACGATCTTCGCTTCTTTGACTATAAAAATATATTTATATATATGTTAATTACCATAATATTTGCTTTTATAATATAAAAATAAAATATACTTTACAGATCCTGTTTCAAATGTTCGATTTCAGTACGCATGACAAAATCTGCACGTCCAGTTTCATTAGCTTGTTCAACAGCTCTATCCATATCCCGTAATCGAAGTTGTAAATCCATTTTTTCAGATTCAAGTTCATCCTAAATTAATATAAAAAAAATTAGTTTTCAGTCAAGTGCCTCATCGTATACATATATACCGAAACAGTATTAATTGACAATGATATATATAATATAACATACATAACGATAGCGAAGTTGAGCATGTTCTTCAATGATTTTTTTATGTTGCATTTCTAAGTCTTGCTTTTCTTCAAGAATTCTACCGAGTTCAGCAGGATTACGTAACATGGCTTCCCTGTAATAATTTTATTTTCTTTAATGCTCCTCTTTTTTTTTGCCTAGATGCATATTGAATTTAAATGATAACTTACTGTCCATAGGATGAAGTAGGTCGAGAACGACCACCCATAGCAGCACTTGCCGAAGAAGCACCACCACCGCCACCAGTAGAACCAGCACGATAATTAGAATCAGATGCATTAGGATCTTGATCTCCACCAGCTCCCGAAGTCGTTTTTATAACATCTTCAATACTAAGCATCAAAGCATGTTGAGCATTTTGTGACAAGCTTTGGATCTTATTAATATAGACTTGATTTTTACTACATTGAACAGCAATACATATAACAAGTTGACATAATTGAACGGTTTCTTTAACATCTGCATCTTTTGCAATAGCTCCAAGATTGACGGGAGGTAAATTTTCACATTGACGACCGAGAACTTCTTCATAATATCGGGAAACAAGTTTGTGTAGCTTTTTTAAATTGTTAATTTTCAATACCCAGTTGTCGCCCACATCCGCAGACCGAATTAGTTTAAACCATTTTGGGTCACTATTTTTAAAGTTGTTTGTTATTAATAACCAAAAGCCCAAATAATAATAGTAATAATATATATATATATATATTATTATTGTTGCTGTTGTCATTATAAAATAAAACGTCATAATATTAATGATATTTACATATCAGCAAGAACTTCGAATAATATAATACCGTCTGATAAATCAGTTATATGTGTACATTGATGAGAAATATTTTCGAATGAATTAATCTAATTGAAATAAAGGTGTCAAAAAATATAGAACGTATAGAAAGTTATATAGGTTTATATATATACGTGAATGACTATTTATCTATTTATATTACCCAATCAACATAGGCTTCGGCATCGGCTTTTGATAACATCATCTTTTAGCAGTAATTAATTTTAAAGGAAAGAAAAAGGAAAGTATTATTGTATAAAAAGTTGAAAAATGAACTGTAGTGTGAAGAAAGTTAGAATGTGCAAAGAGTAACAAAAAAAACGAGGTTAAGTTTGGTTGAATATTTACGAGAAAAGAAAGGGTCTTTTTTTGTTTAAAAAGAAAAGGATTAAAGGTCGATATAATATTATTAATGGTAAATTTGTTGTTGTCGGTCGGAAATGAAGTATATAAGAAAAGGGAATAATAATAAAAGGGGAGGGTAGAGAAGGGAGAGGGGGGAGGAAAAAAAGTGAAAGGAAAACAGAAAAATATGTATTTAAAAAAAAAACTTGGTTACCGCCTCTAAAAACGTCATGAACCACGAGGCAACACGCTATAGTGTTCAAGGTCCCAAACACTTCGGAGTGAGAATCATATTCAAGCATTTTTTTTGTTACAGGTCTCAGATATGTTACAACAAAATGAAAAAATGTCTCAGTGTTATTAAATATTGTTGTCAAGGAAGAAATGAAGTATAAGCCTACGTTTCATAGCATATGTGAAATCAGTTTAGCCATCATTCGCATAGTTTGATAATAATATGTTTCTAAAGGTGTGAAGTAAATAGCCTATTATTCCTATATGGAGCAAGATAATCACCATAAACATAATGTTTTCCAACAAAGATGTTTACTTTCCTAAGAATAAAAAACATAATATTACTCAAAAAAAGGAGCCGTCCCTGTAGTAACGTGTATATTATATAGTATAACCCTTTTGACTTGCAATAGTAAGCTTTCATTCGATGAAAGAATCGATAACATATAATACATAAGTACCCCTATAGAGAATTAAATGGTTAGAAACGCTGCTGTTTTATGCGTCGTCTAAATACGTACTCTTAATCATGCATCTCTACCTAGCTTCTACATGCTTCTACATAATATATTTGATATTGTATTCAATATAAATGTGACATATACTCAAACCAATATAGCCCATATCGGCAGCAGAAACAGTTAGTTTTATTTGTGGCGTTTTCGATGATTTTCCTCGTTAATTAGGCTACGTACTTTTATTGCGTAATTTATATATTGCACAAATCCTGTATACTTAGTTTTCGATTCTGTTTTCATGGGTTACTTGTATTGTAATGCTTCTTGGTGTCATAATGATAAGCTACGTATAAGAAAACACCATATCATAATGCTATTAGAATCATAATACCGTTACTGTGTTATGATTATCCTGCACATGACTATAATAATCTACTACAAGTAATATATATTTAATACATTATACTGATGATTTACCCCTGTTTTACGTAAATCAAGGATGTGTAGAAGTACCATACAGCGAAAACTTTAGGTTAAAATTTATATTTATTAAAATGGAAGGCTAGAGTGACCTTCGACAATGGACATATGGTCGCTTCCTTGCGGTACAAAATGGAGTAAAGAGGTATCAACTGAAAACCTCCTCATTGAGAGGAAAATTTAACCTAATGGGGGAGGGAGGAGGATAGTAGATAAATATACGGTAGAAACGTGGAAAAAACTAAGTTTTATCATACGTAAGTAAAATAAAAATAAATAAGAAAAGACACTGTGTGTTTCTGGAAAGCTGTGTTTGTGTGTGGGGTGGGTGATGTAATGCACAGAACATTCAATTAACCGGTGTTGAGCACGTGAAATGCCGGCAGGCAGAGTATTGGTTCGATGATGCGTTTTTCTCGATGGCATCGAATTGAGTTCCCTGTGCTTTTTCGTCTGTTGTATTCTTTATCTCTTTTTCGATCGATAGTTGTACTAATAAGGTCTTTTGGTGGGTGGTTGGTCTTTTTCAATTTTTTTGTATAGTGGGTAAAATGAATTATTTGATGTGAAGTGTTCCATTGTTTGTCATATTTTTTCTATTCCACAGGAAAGACAATTCAATTGATCAAGCCAAGGTAATAACAGGTACGTAAACCTTGAAGATGGATTGAAAATTTTGGTTCTAAAGTGCGAACTCTTGTATGCATCAAAGGTAGTAGGTTTACCAAAATTAACAAGGACTTTAAACATATGCAATAATGTCTATATTTATTGAAATGCGCAAGTATAATTTCAATAATACAATATCATCGCTCATTACATAAAATTAATTTTGGATTAATACGTAAATAAAAGTACGCAATGCAATAATATTGATTCGTGTATACGTACGCATACTATATATGTAGATGCACATACGTAGACGTGGTGGTTTAGGAGTAATTTGACTCCGTAATTATATTCTAAAAATCAAAATTTGTTGTCACAAGCGATCCTTTTGCTTCTATATACCTTCATAATAAGTGAATCATGTAAAGATCTTTTCCTACTATTGAATATTCAGTTTTTTTTATATAGTATGTATTATATATATGTTTTGGGATCCAATGGAATGGAGTGAGCTTAAACAAGGCTTTGAAATATGCAAATTAAATAATATATTAAGAGGGTAAGACTTTCATGTGAATTCTTAAAAGACTAAAAATAACAAGCCATGCTACAGCAGTAGTATCCAGTAAATAAAATTCATGTCTGTTCCCGTGGAAACTGCTTTCAAAAGATTCTACGTAGATATGCTCAAGAACTATTTTGCTCAGAGACTAACTTGCAGTGTGTTTCCATGGATGCATAACATGTATTGGAGCAGTAAACTATTTTTTATCTTAGCACAACAAAAACCAGTGTTTGGAATATACGTCACATTTTAGCATACAGTACTGCTCATATAATTGAACAAGATGTTCTTATATAGCTCTTTGTCAAACAAAATTGCATTCAACTTTACATAAAATGTTGTTTTTACTCCTACTACTGAACCAACATAATGGTAGCAGAAACAAGGAACATGCTTATTTATGAACTGACTATGTTTCTGATAACACCTATTTATAGAAATAACCATTCATCTTTTTGCACTTAGTCTAATCTTATCATCCACAAGAACATGATACCTTTGTAAACAAATCGGGCCATAATATCCCCGCAAAAACGAAAGCACTCAATTGTCGTACCACCTGTAATTAATATATTACAGTCTCCGTCAATTCTTTAAGCCTCAAGTAATTTAGAAAGACAAGCAAGCATCTTTCTTTACTTTTCTTCTTTTCTCTTCCTGAGCATCTCATATTTAATTTATTACAATAATAAATTAATTAACTGTGAAATAAAAAAAAATATAATAGCATGGCACCTTTGGAAGTTATTGGAGCAGGATGTTCAAGAACAGGAACTGATAGTTTACGCGAAGCACTTAATATGCTAGGGTAAATACCTGAAAAAAAAAGTTGACGAAGATATGTCTTTGCACCATATTGCGTCATCTTACTCCATAAACTATATGTGATACTAAATTATTAGTATTATTTAGATATAATACACACCATATGCGTTCTATGCTTTCAGGCGATGGTCATCCAGAAGTATTCGAAGAAGCATATAAAAATCCTGAAAAGCCGACTGACTGGGATTGGGTTTATGAAGGATATACTGCTGCAGTAGATTGGTATGTAATACCTTCTTTTTTTTTCCTCTTTATTTTAACAGACACTTCTCGGAAAAAAAACAGGCTGGGCAGAAAGAATATATATATACTCTTTGAATCGATTAGATTATTATAATCAAATGATGTTCTTTTTTGCTGATGTCTATCTATAATAACAATAGTCCAACAATTTCTGTTATTGATCAAGTACTCAAACATTACCCTAATGCTAAAGTAATACTTACCAAACGAGATGCAGATAGTTGGTACAAGTCTGTTCTAAACACTATTTACACGATACATGATTGGCTTCCCGAAAATGCTCCAGATTATTATGTTCGTACTCGAAAAATGATTAAAACTATTTTTTTGGATGGAGCATTTCAAGATATGGAAAAGTTTAAAAATGAACCCGAGATTTTCAAGGCTCGCTACGAAGCGCATAATAAATGGGTTTTGGATAACGTTCCAAAAGATCGCTTATTGATTCTTGATTTGAGGGAAGGTATCACTTGGGAAAAAATTTGTCCGTTCCTTGGAAAACCTGTGCCATCAGGACCTTACCCAACATCCAACTCCACAAAGTCTCTTAATGAGGAGTTTGTACATATGCGTGAGAATTTGTTCAAGTAAAATTAGAAAAGGCAATCAAAAAAATTGCAATGACAGTTTATCATTTTTTTTTTTTTTTTTTTCAATTTTCATTTCTGTACATATCGATATAAAAATGATCTCCCTTATGTTTCTTCATTAAAGATATCAATTATTTTCGTAGTAAAGTGTATTTATATGATTAACCCCGATTTGACAATAAATATTTGACTTTTCAATACGCGTTCCACGTAACTTTCTCCCAATAAAATACCGTGGTTCAGTTTAATATATTTATAGTAGCATATTACTAGGTAGTGGATCGCCAGGATAGGTATGATTGTATCAGTTTGCTGTTGGTTGAAAAATCATGTCATGGTTTATTACGTAGCTAACGGGAGTCGCAAAAGCTTTACTATATTGGCTAATTTCAAGCCCATTACCCGGTTTCTTTTTTAAAAAAAATAATCTATAATAATAAGATTTCTCTACAGTTTACGAGGATAAACTTGATCAGTTGATAAATGAGTATGTTAGAAAAGAGACAGTAAAATCTCACCTACAATATATCCTTATTTTATACATGAATAATTTATTGCTCTTCCCAAAAAAAAAAAAGTGGTGACGATTTAATCAAGGCTACTCTATTTATACTAAACCTAATATTACACGCTAAAATTAATGCACTTTATGATCCCCACGTGGGGTGATATATTTTGCTGGATTTTATGAAACCCAATTCAAAAAATAATTTCTGCGACGTCTGTCATAGGTTGAGCCTATGACTCCATGTAGAATCTCGTTTTTGCCTGTTAGTTAAATATATGATACTATATAGATACCGAAAGCTTTTAAAGAACGGGGTTATGTATTGAAGAAAATAACCACAGGAATGCTAAGAAGCGCATTGGCCAGCAAAACAGGAACGGCTACTGTCGGAGGGACTGAGTAGCGGCATGAATATTTTCCTCTTAACCAGCAGGCAGAATCAAGAAAAGCTAACTAATCTGAGAGCTATTAATTCAACTTTAAAGTACATTACTGCCCAAAAGGATGAGTTGAAGATATGGTCAAGTTATTTGTTGAAAAAGAGAGAGAAACATGCCGTTCACTGGTTACCTTGATGTTAATATAATAATATCCTCGGTTTTTCACACAAGTTGAAAACAGAACTTTAGCACACCGCCAGGAGCGAGAAAAAAAGAGAAAACGTAACTTGCTAAAGACTTTTTATTCCGACTTGATGATGCAAATTAAGAAAAAAGAAAGTATTTCATAATAACACAATAAATCTTTAACAAGTTCTTTACGTAGTATTCTCAGTAAGCAACCATAACGTCATAGAAAAAAATAGTAATTATCTTCTCTTTTTATGCTAAACTTTGAGTGAGCATGAAAAGAAAAAGTTTATTTATTGCTTCATGATGTTGCTCTTTTTATTTTGAGTGGCTCAGCACAACCTAAACGTCAACATGAACATTTTTTAAATTTGTCATATATTTATGATGATGCTGGTCCTTCCAGTGGCACGAAAGATAGAAAAGCTAAAATTATTGAAATCGTCCCATAATACCTAATGCAGTTTTGGGAACAGCGACAGGTAAGGTTTAGCTTTGTTTGACGTTTATTACTACAACATACATTTCTAATAATATCTCCCATTCCTTCTGGTATCTTCCTTTTTAATTTTTTTCTTTAAGTACAAAGAAGGAGCTATTCCTGTGTTGTTCGAGAATTGCTGACAAGCTGCTTATGGTTATAAAATTAACTCCGAAACCCGGGCTCCTTGATCGGGAACAATAAGAAAACACAAATATTTAGACAGATAAGGATCAAGCGTAAAATTTGGTATAAGTTTATAATAAGTTAAATAAAACAGTAAAGTCACAAACTCAAAAGAGAAGTTTGGAAACACAAAAGGGCTGAATGCAGATAATAAAATAATAAAAAGTAAAAATGTAATATAATCATACAAAATAGTATAAAAAAAATACACACGCCTGAGTAATAAGAGCGGAGGAAAATAGAAAATGAAAACATAATTTCTTCTTTTTGTGGAACAACAATGAAAAAAAAAATCTGTTTCTAAATTCTGTAAAGAATAATAATAATAATAATAATAGCCATAAACAAATCGAAAAAAAAGTAGTTTCTTTAAGCAAGGTTATCCGCGTTGTCCTTCTTTGTTAACTTTTCATTTGAAGCTGACGGATCACTACTACTTTCAGCAACCTCCGTTTTCTCAACTCTTTCAAGGTGAGCCAACGGATCATCTGGATCAATACCCTTGTCGCGTAATTCTTTTTCGGCGTTCCAGACAAGTAAGGATCTTGTACTGAAAATTACATCCAATTCTTCCAAAGTTTTGTTCATGGTTTCAGGATACATTGCCCAAACAACAGGAATAGCAAGGAAGTTTAGAGCACCAAACAAAATAAATGTAGCCCATCCGATACCTTTTAACATAGGAGGAGTAATTTCCATGACTACAGCGTTACCAATAGACCATCCAACCACACTCCATGCACCACCACGAGCTCTGACACGAAGTGGGTAAATCTCGACCTAATTACAATAATATTATATTGAATTTGTTAATAATAAATTTAGTATTCTCAGAACATCAGTTCTAACTTGAGTGGGTTAGGTATCACTTACCGGATAAAGCCATGGAACCGTAAGCCAGGTCATACCAAAGAATGCAGTATAACAAAAGATGAATAAGGCACCTCCAATACCGAACCCCTAACATTTTTTTTTTTTGGAAGGTTGCAAATCAATCACCTGATCAAAAATTTTGTATTCATTTCATCTTTCCACACCCCCCAAAAAAAGTTATGTTCTTATATGTACAATTTTTTTAACTTACTGTTGGGTTCTTCTCCATAATATCAGGTTTCGTCAATATAGCAACAAGAATTAAGGATATACCTTGACACACAGCACCATAAAATAATGTAAATCGACGACCCCATTTATCTAGCGTAAATACCGCTATTAATGTCGAAAGCATATAACTGATATTATTACAGCCTGATAAAAGTTGGGATGTTCGTTCTGAAAAGCCCGCGTTACTGAAACTTTCTGGGGCATAAACTGTGATCTATAGGTATAATGTTGGTAAAAAAAAGGGGGGGATTATGAATATCACTAGTCATCGTCATCATATTGGCTCTGTGTCCCGGTTACCACCACTCTCCAAATTTGGAAGAAAAACTTACAACGCCGATACCCGTAAGTTCTTGTATAATTTGTAACCAAATAGATAGATGAACACGGCGAGGAATATTGAATTCGTCATATTTGAATAACATATCCCAATAGTTAGGTTCACCACCTTGTTTTTCTTCAAGTAATAATGTTTCCTTAATTTCTTCATATTCTCGAATAACATCAGGATGGCCCACATTACCGTTACCACGTAAAGCTCCAAGAATATGTAAAGCTTCCTCTGTACGACCTTTTTTCACAAGCCAACGAGGAGATTCAGGGAAAATGTTGATTAGCAAACAGAGAACGAGCAAAGGAACCATTTGAAAACCAATAGGGAATCGCCATCGGAAACTGCCTTCATAGGTATTTAAACCAAAAGCAATCCAATACTGTTGTCAAAGAAAAAAAAATATAAACGGATAAAAAAAATAAGCCTTTTTGTTGGACATAAAATCGGATGAACAAGAAAAAAAGAGAAATGTAGAATGATGGATTATTCTCACTTACCGCAATAACAACACCGAAAATATTAAGTGTAAATTCCATTGCGATAAACATACCACGTGAAGTATGATGTGATGTTTCAGCACTCCATACTGGTACAATAGCATTTCTATTATTTATTTTCATTAATCATCAATGATTGTTATCCCTTTTTATTGTTCAATTATTTTATTAATAGATTATTGGCAAAGTGTCAAAAAAAAAAGCTTACAAATGACCTGTACCAATACCAGTAATAATACGAGAGCAAATCATCCAAGGAACGTTTCGAGCAGCAGTTTGAAGAGCAGCACCGAATAAAGCAATAATACACCCGACGACAACACACTTGATACGACCAATCCTGTCACCAACATATCCACCCATCAAGGCACCGATTAATGTACCAGCATAATATACGGCAACAATACCACCCAAAAGGGCTTCATTATCCCATAAACCCATAGTATCTTTGTAGTCTGGTGAAATATTGACACCGCTCATCACGCCTTGATCATACTATATAGATATATATGTTGAGTTTGACTTTATTGAATTATAGTAATAAAATATAATGATTTTCTATAAAATAAATAATAATTGAGTTAATTTATTAAATTTAGGCAGGAAAGACTTACTCCAAAGAAAAAAATGGATAGACCAGCGGCGCTGTTAATGGCAATCACCAAACTGTTGCCTCGAAAAAAATTCGTTATCTGTAAAGATTCCAGCATGTGATGAAAAAAAAAACTCAAGGCAAATTAAAGCAAAGAAAAAAAAAAGAAGAAAGAGGAAAAATAGGCTTTTTATATATTTATGTGAAAGAAGGGCTTACCAAAAATGTTGCGTGGGTAATGATAATAATATCATGAGCCTTGTTCAAGTAACAAGAAAGAAGATTGGTGTGTTGTGCAGATGTGTTTGTACTATTGTAAAGACTCTGTGAGTATGGGTGCAAAGCTAATAATGTCATACACAATAATAACAATGATTCTCTTCCGTGTTTTTCCATTCGAAGACGAAAAAAAAAAAAACTTACTCTTCTGGGGATAATTTTCTACTTTCTAATCGATCCGCGTGATCCATTTTCTTCTTTTTTGTTCTTGTTGTGAGTGAGTTGTTCTTATAAATTACAACATTCCAAGAATTTAAAATAAATTTATGGGGAGTATTGACAATTGTAATACGTAGCAGTAGTAGTGGTAATGTACGAATAACCCCACAATCAATCATTTTAACATTAAGTAATGAATTGTTAGCGTTGGCTTCCCCCACATCTTTCTTATCATCTTCGTTCATCATTATCATACTCCCATCTTGATATCCATTATTTATGTAACACAAAGTGGGATGTGCAGAAAAAAAGGAGTTGAAAATGAGCTTTGAAGCAGTGATTGGATAATAACGACCAATAGGGAAAATTATTCCTTCAAATGCATATACGTTTTTTGGTCACAAGACCTTTAACCAAACAAGGTCAATTTCATGAGTTTTAAGTGCTACAAAGAGAGATCTTCATAAGATAAATCAGGAAAAAAAATGGAAAAGGAAAATGTAATGCTATTTTTATTTCTCTGGTAATACTATTATCGAATGTTGACGAGTATATTATATCATTATACGGATGGACCACATATTGCACACATATACAACGACAACAACAGCAATATAATAAATAAATAAATGAATGAATGAATAAATAGATAATTAAAAATTAATGATTACGATTATGATTATTACGCTACGAAATAGGTTTGTACACTTTGATTAACACGTTCATAACGCTTGCCCTCAAGTTCGTGCTTCATATCCTTGATCTTATCTTCCAATGACTTCTTTTCATCCAGTTCTCGATGAATAATCTTTTGTTGTTTAGCCTTCATATCATTCACCAATTGACGGAATTCCTTTCGTAATGACGCTGTGGTGGGACCTTCCTTGTTATCATAACCCAGCTTATTAATCCTCTCTTCTGTCAATTCGGTATCCATGCGTTCCATATCCTTTGATAATTGTTCGATACGCTTTTCATATTTCATACGATCAGTTTCGAATTCCATGGCAGACATGGTTAATCGTTCGAACTCCTTCATGATACCTTCAAAGTTGGCTTCCATCGATGTACTTTGGGCAATCCATGCTTCTTCTCGTTCCGTAAACGCCTTTTGTGCCTTAGCCAACTCTTCATTATTCAGCATAGATTTGCCTTGCTGCTTAATTTGTTTCAATTCTTCATCAATTTGGTTAATGCGAACGTCACGAGCGTCAATGGTGCGCGATTTATCACGAATCAAATCTTCTAGGTCTTTGCACACAGCAGCCATTTTGTCACGCTCAGATTCAATTTGTTGCTGAGCACGGCTGGTCTTGGCTAGCAACGCCCGCTGTTCTTGTAGTTCAGCCTCATATTCTTGTTTCATTTCTTCAATTTGTTGTTCATATTTCGCCTTGAAACTATCGCTACCATTTTCCATCATTTGCAACACAGATTCTCGCTTGAGTGCACGTTCCCATCGTTGTTTTTCAGCGCGTAATGCAGATACTTCAGCTTGGTATTTTTCTGCACGAGCATCAGAAGTAAGTTGGCGGGATGCAGAAGCGGATGCCTCTGATTCAGCCCGTCGACATCGTACTTCTATCTCTGCCAAGGAAGATTGAAGTGACGATATCTGTTCTTGTGATGATTGGAGTTCTCGTTTAGTTCTAGAGAGTTCGTTTTCTAGTTGTGCTGTTGCTGCGCTGGTATTGTTACTAATTTTAGATAAGTGCCCATGAGAAATCAACATGTTAGTCGGATGAAAATAGGTTTTGTATGTCATGTATGTAAAATTGAGTCATGTCATGGACACCACAAAAAAAAGCAAGAATATAAAATGGGTTCAAAACTTACTAAGAGTCAACATCAAGCTTACGATCTAAATATTCCTTTTCCAAGTTTTTATATTTTGCTTCTATGGCATCTCGTTTATCTTGCATGACCCGCAACTGTGCCTCATATTTCTTACTTGATGCTGATTCCAAACGTATTTTTTCCTCACTTGATTCTAATTCACGCTCCAGGCGTCTTGTCATTAATTTGTGATCATTAAATTGTCTTTCGATCGTCGATACCCACTGATGTTCATCACTTCTTTCTGAAATATCTCGAAGTTCATGACGTTCAGCAAAAGAGGACATCACTGCCGTCATCTCCCTAATACGCATGTTGAGTCTTTCAATTTCTTCATTAGTTTCGCGGGTTGTTGTGGCAGACATCTGTCGCACTTGTGTTTGAAGTCGTTCCACTTCACGATTGGTCTCCTCTTGATTTGCCAATGTTAATTGTTTGATTTGAGCTTTCAAAGAGCGGATTTCTTCGTTGGTTTCTCGATCAGCTGCAACTGTCATTTCACGTATTTGTGTCTGAAGCCTATCTATTTCACGATCTTTTTCTTCTTGGTTTGCAAGTGTCAAGTGTTTGATTTGGGATTTCAAAGATCGGATTTCCTCGTTAGCTTCTCGACTGACAGTAGCAGATTCTTCTTTGAGCTGTAAAATTCGATCCATTTCACGACTCTTTTCATCTTGACTGGCCAGATTCAGTTGTTTGATTTGAGATTTTAAGGATCGAATTTCTTCAGCTGCTTCATGATTAGAATTCGCTGTTGTATCTCTGAGTTGAAGTTTTAATGATTCAATCTCTTGTTTGGCTTCTTGAAGTCGGTCATGATCTACATTTGTTTGTTGTGGTTGATCTTCTACCAACTTTTGTTGTTGTACAGCAGTATCTTGTCTAAAAGTCTCAAAACCAAGCTTTAATGCACCAGCAGTATGTTCCAAAATCTTTTGCCGGATTGATGCATCCTCATTCAATAGTGGAATAAGTTCTGATGCTGCTCGACTGGATGGTGTTTCGGTTTTGTTTTCTCGATCCAGTTGAACTAAAGATCGAGATACATCTTGAACATGCTTATCCACTGCCCATCGTGTTTCTAAAGCTACAATTCGCTCCTTGAGCTCATCCCGTTGCTAATGATAACAATAATTCATGTATTAGCAACAATATCTTTCTTTATAAAAAACAAAGAGTAGGTCACAACATACGCTATATATACATATATGTATATATATAATGAAGCCGATCTTTTCCTCCTCCCTCTCCCCTTCCTCCTTACTTTTTTCAGATCGCTTAATTGCTCAAAGGTTAATGTATCATATAATTCAGCATCCACCAACGCCTGTGATACAAGCAATTGACCCAATAATCCATTCATTCCTTCTTCTTCCAATATTTTAGCACCTCCAGAATTGGGTTCCTGACCTTTTTTCGTTGGTGCTGGTTGTCGTTTCCACATCCGTGCTACCTCCACTGATAGACTTGTACGATTATCCATAATATTTCTTGGCTTTTCTGATTCAAACATTGGAGAAGCCCACTTTGCTGATATTAAGATATTTTCCCAAAAAGAAAAAAAAATTAGAAATCACATGGCAATATATATATCACCTTCCAAAAAACATCTTGCTGTTTTTTTTCCCGTTTTTTTCCCAGATAGAAAACTTACTACTATTGGATTGAAACGGTTTTGTTCCAGTTGTTGAAGGAGCTCTCGTATTACTTGTTACTGAGTTTTGTGAATCACGTATACGAAAAGGTGATCTTGCAGGTACATATGGATGTTGAAACTTTCCAGAATCTAATCGTCGGCTACTATTTTCAATGGATGCTCGTGAGTTTTGGTCCAGCCATCGTAAGTCATCGTCAAAAAATGATCCAGTTCCATTTTCAGCCGTTGTTGTTGTGGTAGTTGTAGCAGAAGCAGAAGGGAATGCATAGCCACCTCCACCACCTGTTCCATTACGAGCCAGTTTTAATCCAGCTGGCCTATCATCGTTGTCTACCCGAGACAATGGTATCTATTCAAGTAAAATACGAAAAGCTATTCAGAATCTACTTTGGATTGCTTTTTCCGAAACAAAAAAAAATGTTATTATAGTTTACCATTATTGAAGATCAATAATAAGTATAAAAAATAGAAAAAGAAGAGTAAAAAAGAAAGAGTTGTTGGAAAGAATGGATTAGAGCATTCGTTACACACAAAAGAATTGAAAAAGTAAAGCATCTGGAACTGGTTATTTTCATGTAACACGGACAATAGTACATTCTTTTTTTTTTTGGTTCGTATCACCTTCGTATTTCATTGTAATTACCAATAATAAGAACGCTAATAAATCGCTCACATTTGTTGATCTATTTTTTATCCCGCCCGAACAAATGAATCTTATACAGCAAATGAGCTGTGCTTGGTAGGTTCACGCGACATCATTCCTGGTGTATTTATATCTTGATAAATTACATAATAATTAGCCTGAAACAAAGACGCATCAAGTTAGGCTTAAAAATCCAACAAATTAAATTCTTTTACTACATAACATGCATATTCGGTTTTACATAGGTGCATCACTGAAAATAAAAGCATCAATAATACTTTTGTTATGAGTTATTTCTTATTATAATTCTGATACGTCCAATTAAAACTGATTTATTACCTGTTACTTCTTGATGGTATATTGCCATATGGCTAGAAGGAAAGTCAATATTGAAGTGTGCTACGTACGTATATTGAAAAAAAATAGCGAACACCAGGTAATTATGAAGTAAATATAAGAATATATGTGAAATATGAGAACAACCATACCCACAAACTCTATATGCTATATAATGCTATATATTATCTCACTTTTCATTACTCTTATAATATACTTTCTCTTGAATGATGTTTCATTCTTCCCGATGTCCCTGTCTAAAATAATTCATATGTGTATATTGTACTATAAACTACGTATTAATATAATTATCTAACAGTAAATATGTATTCAAATATAGCAATGTTTTTATTTTTATCTACACAACGTCGAACATATTTCTCGTAGCCCACGTTCACCCCACTTGTGGATTTTGGCTCGCTTTATTCTTATTTATTAGTACGTGCGTATTAATTTAATATGGTTAATTATTAGATTTTTTTCATAGTTAATGTTTCCCAAACTATGGTTCATGTACCTATTTAGATTTATATACACCATTATATATAAAAGTAACAATTCTTATTTATTTATTGATATTGTTAAATCTAATATGACTTTTATATATCATAAGTTACTTTTTTTATCTACATATAAGCAATAAGATATCATTCCAGGCAACATTTTTTCACCCTGGTTATTATTTTGTGCCCTCATTTACCAAAAGTATAAATAATTCTGTTTTATTCGCGTTCGGTGCTTAAACATGCTCCATCCATTATTAATGTGGGTGTTCGCTTTTTTCTGTATGCTCCTCATGAATCTGGTAGATTCATTTTTTTTATTATTCGATTTTTCTTTATCGTCTTCTCTGGTTTCCAGTTATTATAAACATTGTATATCGTTATGATAAATGACAATAACACTATTATGAAAGCTCTTGGCGTTTCTTTTTAAAAAAACTATGCTTGACCCTACGTATTTATACGTACAGTACATTCTTATTTCATTTTTATGTAAGGGACAAATCATGAGGCAAAAAAAAAGAGAATTACTACATGGGCTACAAAAATTCAAAGTCAGACCACATGGGCTACAAAAATCATAAGGTATGTTAGTAACTTGTAGCCCATCTCGTCTGCTTGCCATATATAGATCCTGTAGCCCATCTCGTCTAATTTTTTGTAGCCCACCTCGTCTAATTTTTTGTAGCCCACCTCGTCTAATTTTTTTGTAGCCCACCTCGCCTTATTTTTTGTAGCCCACCTCGTCTAATCTTTTTTATCATCCACTTCTCGACCCTTTTTTGTCACTTTTTCTGCATTAATATTATTGAAAAAGGTTACAATTATAAGATAGACTGTATTTGATAATAATAATAATAATAATAATAATAATAATAATAATAATAATAATAATAATAATACGTAAACGAGAATGAGAACGTCAACAACAACAATATGAAAATAGAAATACTAATGATAATGATAATATTGAAGCGTTTATAGTTATTACAAAGAGCTTCGTTATATAAAATGGTATTAATTACATATGTCAAGAAAATAGTATAAAGGTTATAATAAACTAAATAACTATGGATAATGCTTATGTGGGAGTTCTAATATTCAGGAATTTTACGTCTGAATCCATGAAAAGGAGGAAGTCTTAATAAAATTATAAAAGGGAAATCATCTAAAGATTGATTTATGAAAGATATTTTATTAAAAGTAAAAATAGAACTGAAGAAATGGTGGGGATTTATATTGATTAGCAATGGTAAAAATATTCAATAGCTTTTGTGGAAAGATGCAAAAGCGAAGTACAGTCAAATTATGGTCATCAGAACATGTGATAATAAAAGAAAACAATAATAATATTGTGTATAATAATAATAATGATAATAATAAACACTATTACTACTGATAGTGTTATTGTGTATGAAGAGAAGAGAAAAAAAAGGGTTACCTTTAGGAAAGTCACAATGTATTATAAAATAAAGATATAAATAAAATTCAGAAAAGAAAGAAAGAGGGAACAGAGATAAATAATTGATATAGATTATAGTGATCATTACACTATTTAATAATCGTAATCTTCTTCTACAGGATTTGGATAGACATGTACACCATATTCATGACTGCTCATCAAAATGTTGAATGCATCCTTATATGATGGGATGCTTAAATCTTCTTGGATTAAAAGAATGCTGCACTCCGGTACAAGGATGGTCTGGATAAATGTTAATTCATCCAACGGGTGCGTATCGCTTCTTGTAATCCTTGACTTATGGACCAGCTCATGTTGTAAAACACTTACTATGATTGCTTTGCCTCTTACGCCATAATAGCCGCTCTATAATATTAGACCGGTAGTATACCATTAGTCTATTTATATCCATAAATCAAGAAAGAAAACAAACAATTAATAGTAATATAAACTATAATTACCGTATAAAACTCCACACGAGACATCCTTGCAAATAGAGATCTTTTGATGACTCTTTCATTTTCTTCCACGAATTCTTCTTCATTTACACGAAATGAACTATATAATAAGCCCTTGACAATTTCAACCAATGTGTCAAGATGTGATACGATCCGGCCAGGTAGTGACTTAAAGTTTATCTCGGTAGGATAACCTTTTTTTATACCTTCCTGTTTATATACGAGTTCAATCTTATGGAAACGGCAAAATTCCAGTTGTTCTTCAAAAGCCACTTTTCGTTCAGGAGTTCTTTCTCGAAGTGTTCGACGGGAAGTACAACCTTGTTTGATTTTCTTTTCTCTATTTTTTCGATGGGTTTCTTTAAACTGCTCGTTCTTTAGAATGTATTGATCATACATCTTTTTAATGGGGTTTGGTATAGGGTCACCAAGTGATGTTCTACAATATGGACATGCATTTACAGCTACGTATTGATATTTAGAGCAAATCATTATAAATTAGATTTTTTTTTTCAAAATATGTAATAATTTTTTTGTTATTTTCCTACTCTAATATTAATTATAATATAATGTACCTTCTGGTTCCAGTTCAATAGCATCGGCTGCTGCAAGTAATTCATTTAATTCTTGTAATTCATCTTTTTTTATTTGTGATTTTCCACCATCACCTTCTAGTGTCATCGGATTTTTTCCAGTTTCATCACTGTTTTGAGCTACGGGGTACTTTTCTCTATGGATATACTTCCATGCAGCCTTGTAAAGTTTTGGATCCCTACCGCGAGATTCCCAGATTGCCAATGACTTGGGAGAAACAGGAGGCCAAATCATCCTTGGAAATCTTTTTGTTCTTATGGTTTGAAAGTGGTTTCCATGAACGAAATATATTATTTCGGGTAGTGGCTGTCCAGCAGGTATGTCATATGGTAGGTATAATGCTGATTCATGGATTGAATCGGAATAACTGGCTAGAGGTAAATTGAAAGTATTTGCTGCAACTTGTATATCAAAAGCTAGATCAAACCAGTATTCCTTGCGGCAAGCAGAACGAGTTCGTAATTGTGGTGCAACACCATATGCCATTCTTTGAAGTAGTTCGTCATATAAAGCACGATGTCCAATACAAATATAATCAGTGCAGATATCTCGATTATCTTTGACATATGAATACATTTTTTCTTTAACATCCAAGTACTTTTCTTGATCTTTATATACTATATACGCCAAAGTCCTAAAGCCACACCAACCATCATCCACAATTTTGATTTCTTCTATTGTGTTTTCTGCTGGGATGTCTGGATGTATAATTCTATATACATTTGAAATATAGTTATACCGTGTACATTATTTGTTAGTTGTCAATGATTATATTTATATCTTGAATAGTTATTTACATACTTTTTCTTCTTATTTTCTTTAGATGGATCGTCATCCACACTTTTTTCAATGTTTTTGAATCGTTTATTACGATGGGGGACCAAAGGCACGTTCGAGGGAGATAATTGCTTCTTATTTTCTTTCAATTTCTTAGCTTCTTTTTTGTCTTTCACCTTCTGTTTTTCTTTTGCTTCTTTTTCCGACTTTTCCCAACTTGATGGAATTCTTGAACCAATCGATTTTTTTGGTGGACGTCCTTTGGTTTTTACTGACTTGGGTAAAGCAAGGTTTTCAATAGGAACAGGGGAAAATTTCTTTAAGGCAGAATCAATGGCTCCAATTAAGTCTTGACGTTGTTGATTATTTTGACATGAGATATATGCTGAAGTAATTTTTTCCTTCATTTCTTGATACATGTTAAGGGTCTGCAAGTCATCATCAGTTTCAATTTCTATCTTATCTTCAGTGGCTGTTTTACTATACGACTCCTTCGAAGTGTTGTCTAATTATAATATATTAATAAAAGCATACATAAAATCAGATTAGATTGTTTATCTATTTTCTATTTTTTACAGTCATACATAAATATTAAATATGTATTTGTAATAAATATGATATTTTTTACCTGTTGGTGGAACTAACCACCATCTTTTATTGTACAAATCTGGATACAAGGGCGCGCTATTAAATTGATACAACATGTGACGACATGGCAGATTATAATTCGTCTTGGCCTTGCAAAATATATCACATTCTATTGTGTCCTCATTTATGTATCGAGCAGCTTGAATTTCTTTCACTGTCATGTAAATTGCAAAATTACATATAATACCACGTAGTAGTGCTATTTGGTTCTTGAGACGGTTGTCATTTGGCGTGGCTCTGTCTTGAATAACCCATTCAAGCAGTTCTTCTCGGTTTTGTTGTAAGCCTTCTTTCCAGTTCTATAAGTAGTAATATAAGTATATAACTACTATAATATTTTAAAGTCCCACCAATTATTATTTTCTTATTTTATATTATGTACTTACAGCTGTGTCAAGATATTCATGTATACTTTGGAACGTATGTAGCATACGTCCAGGACGTTCAATTATTTTTTTCAGATTTGCATGGAAGCCTTCTACTCTTTGTGAGGATCTTGCACCCAAGTGAACGTAAGATTCTATCCAAGGACCAGCCCAGCGCTCTTTATATAATAGCATTCTATAAAAATGTTAAGTAATAATTTAGAATTCGTGAGTTTAATCAACCTTATCATTGTGTTGTATAAAGAATATATTGTATTTTTTACTTACTCTTCAAGATATGTAATGATATCATTCGCCCCCGCTGCATTATCACTGCAAGCCTTTGTTACTTTATCTTTATACTCCTTGATTGCATTATTAAATTGATCTATTGTCCTTGACCAAAGCAAATTATCAACTGTTTCATTAATTTCATCATACTTCTCTTTCAACTCTTCTTTGTCGATATGTTTGGACACCTTTTCGCAAAAATTTTTCTTAATATGCCATACACACAAAATACGAGGAACATTGGGAAAATGTGTACGAAGAGCAATATCCAAAGAACTGTCATTATCGGTTACAAATAACCTTGGTGTAGATCCACACTCAGGAGTCCAAATAGTTTTCACCAGTTGTTCAATGACCCAGTTGTATGATATCGCTTTTTCGTCTGACATCACAGCACTACCAATATAATACGAACGTAACTTATCACTTTGAAAGTTATCTGCACCCAAGTTGCTAACACCAACTATATTGAGTAGAGGCATCATGTTTCGGTTGCTACGGTATGTACAATCGATCACAATAACGTCAGGAAATCGCCGTGCCTTTTCAATACATGTCCCATGAGTAGCAAAGATTGATTTGATAATCTTTCGTGTGCTGTCAGTATCATAGCGAGAGATATATCCAGCTTGTTGCAAAAAAGTCATAATTAAATCCATTTCTTGATAATTGCCCCGTTTATTTTCATTAGCACGAATTTTTTGTCCAAGATTATATAGATCTTTTGGAACAACATTGTAAAAACTTGTAAGTATTGATTGTTGAGTTGGTGTCATCGGTTCAGTAATGTATGTTGGTCTAATAGTAGGAGTGGGTGGGAAAGATGGTACTGGCAGTTGTATATTGAGAGATTGAGGGTTAGGTGTTGCTACTATAACTGGTGATGGTAAATTTATGCGTTCCTGCTTCATTATTTGTCGTGGTGAAATTCCTGCTTCCAACTGACTAACAATGTTTCGACGTTCTTGTGCATCTTTTACTCGGTGTTCATGGTATACCAGCGGCATAGTGCTCATACCATGACTATGCTCAGGGATATCATGTAGCTTTGTTGTAAATTTCCACTTGTGGTTGTTGGCCTTCGTAGACGAGATAATAATTTTCCATGTACAATTACTCTTTCTTGATGTGCGATTTGGAAACTTTTTAGTCAAACCATTCTTATCTTGATATGTTCTATGTACAATATCAGCTTTTTTGGTAGCATCTATAAAAAGTAAAAATTTCAGTTTAATAGGTGTAAAAATTATTTTTCTTTTACTAAATAAAAATGTATATATCTTCTTCAAGTTACTATATCTTTTCTTATTACCATTCTTATTATTATAATTTTGCTTTGATCCTGTATGACAACATTCAAAAGTACAAGCGCGCTGGTTACTGTGGCGTTTGATAACAGCAAATCCTTGTTGGCGTGCATAATCTTGAACATCATCATATGCTTCGTTCACAGTCTGATAGTCTGTCTTGTTCAAGATTTCTTCAAGAGTTTTGCTCATGGTTGTATCGTAATAATTATGTTTGGTGGATAATACGTATTTTCGTAGTAAATAGAAAAATATGAAGTGAAATTGAGAAAAATAATAAAGTTATAAAAAATCTTTAAAAGATATTGATTTATTTGTTTATTCGCGATGGGTATTTATATGTTTTCTGAATAATTATTATACAAATAATAATGATATTACTGTAATATTGTTGCGACTTTGACAATGACAATGACAATTTAATAATTGTGATCATAATGCATATGAACAATGATGCCAATTTGGTATAATTGTTATCATCATAATGCATGTGAATAATGATGTTAATATTGTTGTAGGCTTTGCCAATTAATGTTATCATAATTATGCATATGTCAATATTTCTGCGGGGTTTACCAATAATTGTTATCATCATGCATATGAATAATGATGTTAATATTGCTGCGGGGTTTGACAATAATTGTAATTATAATGCATTGTTATGTACCCCTCTTTTTTATTATTTGTTTTTTTTTTAAAAAAAAAAATATCACAGCTATCTTTTTTCTCTCTTATCATAATTATCATTATTATATTACAAATATTTTCATTGATTATCATTATCATTTTTTTATAATAAATCAATACCAGAAGTATGTTCATGGAATAAGTGGTTACATCTGTCCAATGAAATTTATCTATATTTGTAACCAGATTCATTTTTACCTGAAATGAGATTCAGAGTAAGAAATTAAATAATCAAATAATTAGTATAATAAAAAGAATAGTTTCTTCCCTTTTGTGCAAAACAACAAGTAGTTCATTTTATTGAAATAAACTCTTTTCCCAACTACTTGACATATTGAATATGCTGTGGTTATAAAAAACCACCCCCTTTTATTTTTGTTGAATAAGTTATTTGATACGTATAACTTTCTTTATTCCTTGAGTCTTTTACTCAGAATTACTTCTATCTTCTTTTTATTTTATTAAGTACGATCCAAACGGAATGTAACAGCAAAATATGAATAATGATGCTAATATTGCTGCATGTTTTAGCAATAATTGTAATTATAATGCATACAAATTATGATGTTAATATTGCTGCACACCTTGACAATACTGATTAATATATGGTATAATAAGTACCAAGCAGAAATCAATGCGCATTACAAGAAGTATGAAAAATAAAATTGTCAAAAAGGGAAAAGGTAGCACAAAGTAATTATACTATACACTTAGGGAAGAGAATAATATAATAAAAGTGTAGTTATAGCGTAAAAACATAGTAACAACAATGAAATTAATTATCTTGAAAATTTTATTTTGAAAATTATCAACTATATGATATTAAAAAAATTAGACGAGGTGGGCTACAAAAAAATTAGACGAGGTGGGCTACAAAAAAATTAGACGAGGTGGGCTACAAAAAATTAGACGAGATGGACTACAAAAAAATTAGACGAGGTGGGCTACAAAAAATTAGACGAGGTGGGCTACAAAAAAATTAGACGAGGTGGGCTACAAAAAATTAGACGAGATGGGCTACAGGATCTATATATGGCAAGCAGACGAGATGGGCTACAAGTTACTAACATACCTTATGATTTTTGTAGCCCATGTGGTCTGACTTTGAATTTTTGTAGCCCATGTAGTAATTCTCAAAAAAAAAGTCAACTTCATTCTTTCGGGTCTTGGAAGAAGAATAAAAATATAATGTTGACATCATATATAACTTATCTTTTAACCAAAAAAAAGTTTACATTAATATCTTTAGACAGCACTATACGTATCTTGAGAAATAACTCATTAAGGGTAAATGAGGCGAGTAACATTAAATATCATAGGCAAGAAGCACATTATTATTTGGTTACGCTTTTTTTTTTCAATACTTTACATCAATGTATGCTTTATCGAAAACACAATAAAGAATTTGAAATGAGTACGTAATTGAGAAATAAAAGTTTATTTTTTATCATCCGGATAGGAATAAATGGTTTTGCTATTAGATAAAAAAAGGGATTAATTACAATTATTTATATCAAAAATAATTTATCAGTAGTAGAATAATATAATATGATTATAACCTCAAGAAGATGTACATTTATTTTTACGTATCAATTTTTTTGATTGGTTTGATATTCTATAATACATTATAGTATTTATACTAATTCATATAACATCCGAATAATAAATAAACCTATATACAGTAAGTATTCGCTAAACCGGTGCTCGTTAAACCGGTATTTCGCTAAACCGGTAGTTTCTCTTAAATATTTTTTATATACTTAGTAAAATACCGGTGATTCGCTAAACCGGTATCCGGTGAGCTTTCTTAAATATTTACCGGATTTATAATAGTATTATTTTATCTTATACAATATAATATCAGTTTTTTATTGATAACATTATTGACACGACCTTCCTTTAACGTCATCTCAGTTCTTCGCTTTGTTTTCAGTTGGCTACTTTGTTTCCATAGAAATTGAAAATACACAAATCATTCTTGCCGTCAAAAAAAACCTTCTCAACACCTTATTGATAACAGTGTCTCTTTTTCACCAACTTCACACAGATGCTTTTTCTTCTTTCTTATCTGGATATGTATGTATTTCTTTTCAACTTTGTCACGTACTTGTTTATTACCATCGAGTACTGTATGTAATTATGTTGCTGATAAAATTCATTTTAACTCATTTATTCAACCGCTAACCATGGTCCATATTTTAAACACACTTTGTTGTACATTCATTATAAATCCTGTCTCTGGTTAACTGTTACTATTCGATGAATACTGTACACTAATATCATTTTTATCACCAAAATATTAGCTCATAATAGCATAGATACATTATATCATATTATTATGAAAATTCAATTTTGATTATCTTAAAAATAAAAATAAAAATTTAAATTTATTATTTTTTGATAACTATGCTATCTGAATCTTTAGATAAAGATTCTAAAAACATAATTTGTGTTACAAATAATTGTTTTTTAATAAATATAAGAATAAACAAGAAAAGCATGAAATGGTTTTGTTGTTTGTTGTTTGTTATTATGTTGTGTGAAGTGTGTGTGAGGTGTGTTGTTGTGTGGTGTAAAAAAGAAAATTAACTTAATTTATTTTTTCTTAATATTTATGTCTTTATTAATGTATTCATAAATCTTTATGTTTTCATTATATATAATATTATAAAATAAATTAAGTTTATATTGATTATATAAATATTATAGATGTTAAAAATTTTAAGAAATTTTTATAATCATCAGATTTAGATATAATTTTCAAAGCAATGTTCGGTTTATTATCCATCTTGAAAAATATTGCTTATAAAAATCCATACGCATCATACCAATATTTCAGCAAAATCAAGATTCATTTTACTCATGCATACGGTAAGATTATCAATTTGTTTTGTTGATTTTGAGTTGTTACATACGTATTTTCCACGAAGTGTATCTCATGAAACTTACTTTGATAGGTACTGGAGTTTGACATTGGTCAATGACGTCTCCTGGAGAAGGGATTTACATTATGACAAAAGAGCAAACGACAAATATTCCAGTTGCGTTTAGTGACATGAGCGAAGAATTATTACCGTATATTAGATTTTACTTTAATCTTGGAGTAAGTACAAAAAATAATTCAGTTTGATTTTAGAATCAGTCAAATATTGATTAAAGGTTTATTATGCTTAGTCATCCTTGGAAACAACTATCGATGCAATTAAAAATTTGGAACAAGACAACTTAAATAATATTCAAGAAATACAAAATGTAAATACTACCTATACTCCTTCTTTCCCATCAAAAGTTGACCCATTAGTAATTTGATTAAATGAAGGTCGGCATACTAAGGATGTCGTTGAGGCACTGTTATCAGCACCAAGTAGTCAGGAGTAATAATTTCTTTTTTTATTGTTCTTTTATATATTTGGTCCTCCTATATTTTTTGTTACAAAAGAACCTTATATTTTACATTTATCCAGCTAGCATTTGTATATTACACGATCTCCCTCTCCGCCTCACACGTATATTCACTCTTATTTTCATATTAATCATTCTTTCTAGTATAAACAACCCACTTATTATATGTCATCAAAACAATCGTCAAATTGTCTATCAAAAATTCCAATTTATCTTATTACTGTGAATATAATCACTAGTTTTCATTATTACTATAGTAGCTCGTTTATGAATATTCTTTGAAATGGAAATTGATTTTGGAAGTTGATTTGATTGAATGTTTGGATCGTTGTTGTACGTACCTCTTGTAATAGCTATAGCACTTTAAATAGCTCAAGCTCTTTAGGTACTGTACGTATAGACATATACACAACATTTTAAAATATTGAATTAATAATATATTATTATTGGATGAAACCTTAATAACGGAAAATTTGTTTGTCATTATTTAGCTTATTCTGTCACTGGCGGTGGTATTTACTCTCGGTGTTCTTTGCTTAGGAGTGAAAGATGGGGTCTATGTAAGTTTTGCTATATATTTTTGTAGATTATTATTATCATGATAATTATCAAATAGTTATTGACTACTTTGCTGCACCTACTATATTTAGAAATGTCATGAATTTGTGGAAATATATCCATGGAAAGCCTTTTTATCTGTGTGTATGACATTGGCTTATTTAATGAGAGAGTAGACAATTGCTATTTCAAATAATTTCGATTAATACGTATCAAGTATCGGATACTGGAGCTAATGCCGGATTAAATATTCCCTGAGTATGCAGTTAAATTTCTTGGACAAAAAACACAGTATCTTCCATCGCATTTTCAACCCCAGAAGCACCGTAAGAATATCATCATCTATTACAATCACTAGGTAAATAAAAAATAAACTATTTTTTCTCTTCTTCGTACTCGTCGTAAAAACAATAACACTACTGATTTAGGATTATATTGCTATTAACCTCTATAACCAGTTTTTTTTTTTTTTTTTTTTTTTTTTTTTTTTTTTTTTTTTTTTTTTTTTTGCTATTTTCGCTGACATCGCAACTGTTAACTAGGTAAGCATATTGTCTGTATAAAAAAATGATCCGTTTGCAAGTTGAGAAGATGGGAAATACATTGTCAATATTTAACATTTTCTCTCTTCATTTAAAGTAGGAGTTTTATATCGGACGCCTTTTGTATCTTCAAAAGAGATTTAAATGCCTGTAAATTCGTTTCCAGACAAAATCAGGAAATATGATCTTATTTCACTTTGTTGGACCAGATCTTATTGTTTTCCAAGGTGCTGGACAAGCCATAAAAACCCACTTTCGATCCCTGGTCGACATAGCTTGGTGTTCGTATTACGATGTTATTGTATGTTGTCTGAACTTTTATTTTCTGGACCATACCTTTTATTGCAAACCCTTCAAAATGTCAACTACTTTATCGAAAAATATAAGATCGGGATATACTGAAATCATTCAAAGCAGACTATATTTACCAAGTGAGTAATAATATGGCATACTTCTTTTTTATCATTTTTACATGCAATAATAACAACCACTAATCATGGTAACGATAAATAGATTTTATATGAAGTAATCGATGAAACTCTCCACCTTCCTTTAATTAGGGAAAAAAGAAACCGAAAGTTCAATTGGTGGTGTATAATAAAGACTTTTACATTACAGTTTGGTGCGGATACAAAGTGAACGATAACCAGCTGATGCTTCAAAAAAGATTGTGGTTTTTTTTCAACAATCCCTAAAGAGAAATGGGAGCAAGAACAAGATGTTGCAGCGAAGGGTAGAGAAGTTATATTGAAGGAATTAATATTAATTTGAAATGAATGACTACTCAACTTGAACCTGTTCTCAAATATATCAAGACCTCTATGCGATCAAATCAAATAAAATTGACTTACGAAGATATAAAAACTTTATCGAAATAAGATTGTTTTCAGCAGATTGTTATCGTTATTGCAGCTATATGTCATAAAACTATGAGTTCGAAAAAAGGCAGCTACTGATATTTGAATAACCCGATCAGATGAATAAAGGGGAAAAGTAATTGGATACAGGCGAAGGAATGTTATGTCTTTGGGTATATATATAACCATCAACAAGTAAAGCATACCAGTCGGATCTCGGCATATAACCTTCGGCTTGAGATAGGTTTTGATCTCCTGTCAAAAGCTTTGACCACAGAACCCACACTTGCAAAAAGAAGTGTACCAAATAGGATTGTAAAAGGTATACAAATCATGTATTACCTGGTATGATGACTAATTTAATGTAGAATTCGATAGGAACAATATATATATTACATATATACATATATATTAATATAGTATCTTAATTGTCAATGTGTAGCAAAATGACGATATTATAAAAGGTTGAATCTTAAGAAGATGAACTTAATAATATTGATGATATATTTTTTGGATTTTCGATCGGTTTTTGATGAATACGTATATGGTACTTATGATATTATGATTACGTATTATTATTATTATTACAAAACTCTAAACTTGCTACGTATATCTATTTATAGATTAAAGGGTATACTACTGGCTCTTTTTAAGTAATTTCAGCATAAAAGTAATACGTACGTAGCTTGGTAATATTCTTATTTTTGAATACGTTTATATTAAAAAAGAAGAATAAACAAAAGGCCTAGTAAACTAAATATAAGGTGCAAAAAGAAACCACAAAAGAAATTGACTTGTTGTTTTGGTTGATTTAACATTTTCTATAGATTGAGTGAGGGATGTGAATGTCTCTACTATAGATTGACCAAATACTAATAGAATGTCAGAAAAATAAAGCTATTGAGTAGCTATACGTAGAATAAAAATAAAATATTTGTTGTCATAAGCGATAAACTCTATTAACTTATAAATAAATATATATCTTCTAATTAAGCTTCTATTTGTCGATTAGATATTTTATATGGTATCAATATCTTGACGCCAATATTCTTTCGAGATTTTTGGTTGAAATCCCATTTTTTCATTCAGGGAATGCTGAAAAATTGACATGTATCACCCACTACGTATAAAAACAGATTCACTAATGAAAAAAAAGTTGTATTCATAGAACCCAACAATTACGTACACTTGATTCTTCTATTTTTTATATTTTGAAGTGCAAAACACTGTAAATGTAACTCATTCTTCAATTTGATCCGTGGATTCATACGTTTTTATACGTACATAGTATTATTCATATTAGTGATCGTGGTAAGTAGTGCTTATATCATTACACATCCTTGTCGGGGACCTTGGCTGTGGATCAATTCTTTCTTTATTTAAATCGAAACATTTCACTACTGAGAACTAATTATGTAATATAAAAAGGAAATATTTTCTAAGTCTATAATCTCTATCTTCTTTTTATTCGAACATTTTACTACGCTCCTGGAACTCACCGTCGTAGCTTATGAATAATGATGATGCCGCCCCCGCTTGGGCTAATGCCCTACTTCAACGCTTACAAGCCGTTGAACAACAATTGGCGACCACTGCCAATACCAACAATGACCCCAACGTCACTGTACGCAATCCCGGTGCCGACTTTCATCCCACTGAAGAGATGCTGGCGCAATATCCCTTCATTCAAGAAGATTTTTTCAAACGACCTTTGGATGATTCACAGCGTCGACAATTCCTCTTCGATTGTCCTAAGAATGCCATACGCAATTATGATCCACCAAAACTCAATAAAGTCACCATTTCTGCATCTGCAAAACACTTTGATTCAGCTCTTCATAATATTCAGTATCGTCTATCAGGTCTTACCAGACCATTGGATTGGTTTTTGTACCAAATCTACATGGTAATATCAATGACACCAATATTCGACAACAAGGCAGTGACTTTGCACAGGCGATGCATGAACTTTTATCTGATTTGGCTTCATATATCACCACTTTACGTACTGATAATTTGTACAAGGGTCTCCCAAATCATCTTGAGGCGCCTAGTTCTCAACAAGAAAAATTTTTGGTCAACACCCAGGACATGTTGGACCATATTAAACTTCAGCAATCCATTCAGCTCGCCACTCAGCGTCGCTCGAAGAAAAACAAGGGACCTCGATCCTATACGTATCAGAAACAAGACTATGAAAAACCAGCTATTGAACAAGCTCAGCGTCGCTCCGCTGATAATCATAATCAACACCAATCGTCTTCATTTACTACAATTAACAATGGGGGTTCAAGACCCTACCAACAATCTCAGCAGCGGGATTTTCACGCTCGCCAGTCTCACCAGAGAACACAATAAAAAGCGTAGGTGGTCGACTCTCTCTTTTTTGCTCTACCTGGTCTCATTCTCTTAGCTTTCAAGTTTCACCATGGCTCCGAACAATTCTCAGAAACGGTTACCGCTTACCGCTAAGGTCTCCACCGCCACTTACAAACCACCAACTTTTTCCGCACTCCTCAGTAGACTCCACTTCAATAATCGATCAAGAAATCAAGACCTTATTGGCGAAAGAGGCTATCGAACCCATCTCCCCTTGTACTCCGGGCTTCCGATCTCGCCTTTTCTTACTCCCGAAAAAGGATGGAGGCCTTCGTCCTGTACTCAACCTCAGACCACTGAATCAATATCTACCAAAAATACACTTCAAAATGGAATCTTGGCCAACCATCACCAACATGCTACAACCAGGCGATTACCTCACATCGATCGATCTAAAAGATGCTTTTCATCACATTCCAATTCATCCTCAACATCGTCATCTATTACAATTCCAATGGAGACAGAAGCTTTATCAATACAAGGTGCTGCCGTTTGGCCTCAGCCTGTCACCTATCGTTTTCACAAAAACATTAAAACCACTTCTGAAATGGGCTCGGCGCCAAGGTATTCGATTGACAGCCTATATGGACGACCTTTTGATCATGGCCAAATCAGCTCTGAAAGCCCAAAAACATACTCAAATGATATCACAAAAATTACAAGAACTCGGCTGGCTTCTCAACACAGAGAAATCTCAATTAATTCCAACACAAAATATCAATCATTTGGGCATGAGCATCAATACAACAAAAATGACGATTTCAATTCCAGGCTAGAAAATTCGAACAATTCGACGGCTGGCATATCAACTGCTCTATATGAAGATGATTCCATGGCCGAAGTTAGCACAGTTCATCGGCTCAGCGGTAGCAACTCAATTGGGGAATCAGCAAGCAAGATTTCGTACTCGGCATTTGTTGACCCGATTGAATCAAACTCGTCAGAAACAAATAGCTTCAATCACAGCACCTATGCAACAAGAACTGGTATGGTGGATTTCCCAACTTCAAACTTGGAATGGATCCCATATCATCCAACACCAACCAACAACACAACTCTTCACCGATGCTTCGACCAGCGGCTATGGTATAGTTCAGAACAATATATACCTATCTGGCAAGTGGACTGCACAAGAACGGCATTACCATATCAACTATTTGGAACTTCTGACAGTCTGGAAAGCCTTACAAACTCCCAGCTTAATCAACACACCGCACATACAACTGTGCATGGACAACATCAGTGCGATAGCATATATCCGTCATTTTGGAGGAACCAAATCAAAAATGCTCAACTCCTTAGCCATGAAGATATGGAAATTTTGTTTTCAACACAATATAACACTCACCACGCTATATGTCCCATCAGCACAAAACCCAGCCGACTCGCCATCACGTGCCATGACGACACAAAACGAATGGAAATTACCAGTAACAGTATATCAACAATTAAATCAACTTTGGGGTCCCCACCAGCTCGACCTCTTCGCCTCAGCAACAAATCGACAGACCAAACAATTCGTGAGCTGGAACCATCACCCACAGGCACTTTGGACCAATGCATTCAGCAAACAATGGACGCACACGATGGGCCGCTTATATCTAGCCCCACCATGGAGTCTGATATTACAGTGTCTACAACGGCTAATCCAACACCCACTCTCAGCAACATTGATTACACCGAATTGGCCCTCAGCCCCTTGGTATCCGCTCGCAACCCAACTCGCCTTACAGCCACCGATTGTCATCAGCACCACAACAAACGACCAAGATCTGTTGAACAAGAATCCCACTTGGACCTTACTAGCATGGAACCTAGGCGCAAAACGCTCAAATCAGCTTCTGGGGCCGCAATAGCGATTGCCAATAAAACCAAAATGGTTAATCCATCAACAAAAATCAGACAAGATGTGTACCAGCGTTGGTGTGAATTTACAGACTTAAACTTTATGGAACCTAATGTTTTTCATTTGACCAGCTTTCTTGCTTCGCAGTATGAAACCAAGCATTGGAAAATTAGTACGGTCTTTGCCTATCAATCTTCTATTCTGGCTCTTTTTCCTACTGATCAAAGCAACCAGATACGTAATCATCAGCACTTCCAAGACTTCCAAAAAGGCTTACGTCAAGGCATAGTCCTTCCACAAAAATCATATGAATACGACTTACAACCAGCATTAAATTATATCATCTCATTGGGTGACAATACGGGTATGACGATCGAACTCTTAACCGCCAAATTAGCATGGTTACTAGCAATGGTTGGTTTCCTACGTCCTTCTGACCTTGAACGTATCGACCTCAATCAATGTTCTATTTCTTCTGAAAATATTCTCTCGTTTGTGATTGTCGCTCCCAAAGAAAAACGCAGTGGTATACGCATTACAAAAACCGTCGCTATACATCCCCATTCTGATCACCTGGTTTGTCCTGTCAACACTTACAAGGTGTATTGTTCTCGAGTTGCTTCTACTCTTGTTTCGGTTCCCCATCCGGTCTTCCCTCAAGTATCATTAGTACCGCTATTACGCTATGTCAACCATCATGATCAAGGCTTATCAAGTCAGCGTATCAGCAAATACATTAATCAAATCATGAAGTTTGTTGGCCGTCCACCTGGAGCACCTCTTCCCAAGGCAAGAGCTTTAGGCGCTACTCTGGCAGCACAAGCAGGCGTGTCCGTTGAAAATCTTGTGGTACAAGGCAACTGGTCGTCAAGGAAAATGTTTGAACAATTTTACCGCATTTCCGTCCAAACTAAAGAGAATTTTACTTTAAGTACTCTGGATACACAGCCAAGGTCCCCGACAAGGATGTGTAATGTACAGTAACGACGACATAGGAAGTCGTCTACAACATTACACGACAAAGGGGACCTTGGCTGTCCCCACCCTCCCTTCCCTTTATTTATTTATTTTATTTATTATTTATTATTACTGTTCTCATTCAAGAAGATAGAGATTATAGACTTAGAAAATATTTCCTTTTTATATTACATAATTAGTTCTCAGTAGTGAAATGTTTCGATTTAAATAAAGAAAGAATTGATCCACAGCCAAGGTCCCCTTTGTCGTGTAATGTTGTAGACGACTTCCTATGTCGTCGTTACTGTACATTACTTGAACAGAATATGTAATATGTACAGACAAGTAAAAGCGTTACATGCTCACGGTACCTAGCAACATTATCCAAGGAGCAACAAGCCATAAAATGCTGTTTATCAATCGAAAAAGTACAAAATGCTTTTTTTTATTGGATCATTTATACATTTAACTATTATTTACAATACCGTCCATCTTTGAGTTTGTATTGTAGCGTAGTTCTTGATTATAGAGTTTTTTTTTTTTTTCAACAGCTGTAACTTCATCACCGACTTAATCGATGAGAGTCTTGTACGAACTACGTATATCCTATTTTTTTTTTTTTTTTTGAGAAATACGTAGCACTATAATTAGTTTACGTATGTTTTCTTCCATGCTAAGAAAAAAGTAGTGTTACGCCCTAATTTGTATCAGCCAATAAAATTGACTTGATTTTTACTATTTCCTTTTATCTTATCTTCGTTGAGATTTTCTCAATAAATGAAATTATGTCATCAAGGATAACATTAATTATTTCTTCAATTATTTCTTTTTTCTTTTATTTAGTAACAATTTCTCTATTGCGTGAATTATCTCCGCGTATATTTTAGTATAAATAGCCCTTTCATTTTAGTTTTCAAAAGATCTTTAGTTCACTTCTTATCCCATTTTCTTTTTCATCATTATCAATATTTTCTCTTTAATTAAATTCAATCAATAAACAAATTATTATTAGTCTTATTATTTTGAGAACTTATCCATTACTTCCATTATTAGTGGTTTCGGCATAAAAAGACCGAAAGCGTGAACTCCCACTTCAATATATAATCTTTGTGATACAAATAGACATAAAGTCTTCTATTGAATTATAATTTTTACTTGCTTAAAGTCTTGCTACCAACGAACGTAACAGTAGTCATGGCGATGATAATAATATAAATAACTTACGCAGCACGACCCAATCAAGTTGGCAACGTCCAGCCTTTGTCATTGACACGAACACGCCCACTAGAGCCGCCGAGCTCTTTGATATACAATTTGGTACCTCGTTTCAGATCATTAGATGCAACGCTAACATAAGGTTCAAAGGCATTCCCATTATCACTAAGACCATGGTGTTTTTTTTACGGGTTAAGTTCATAAATACGTTGATGCTTCGCCTAAATTTACTATTACACGGATTCTCAATAATTTAATGCCTTTCATTTGGAATTTCTATAATTTGATGATTTAAATAAATTTATAAATAACCAGTTTATCATGGTATCTTTATACCATATAATAGTCTTTTTTTTAACGGAATTGCAAGTGTTTAAATTTTACACGTACATCGTATGTAATACCTGAAGTTTTGCAATACTCTTGTCATTACTTGTTTTGAGACTTTTGTTCTTGGGTCCAGATAATGTGACTGACTTGTCGTCGTTCGTCATATCTTTATCACCTTTTTTGAAAATCCAATACCTATTGACATTACAGAATACCGTATAGGACCAATATTAAGTCAGCTATTGTCATGCTGATATAATTATTGTTTTACGTACATTGTCAATTTTGAGCTACCTTTTTTGTAGTAACTACTAATACCTCGACGTTCAACAATTGGCGCAGCCGATGAACTGCTTGACATAATGGTCAGCACCAAAGAAACCAGAATAGTTGTGAAGAAAAAAATGGAATGCTTGTTCGACACCATGATAATCTGTGACGGATGCAAATAATTGTACAAAGTAAAAGTGAAAGGACGGGGTTTACGATCAACGTTTTTGGTTTTTTTATGCTTCAGGAGCGAGTACGTAGCATCTTTTCAACTTGTGCTCAAACAAAATCACTCTATATTTCCAACAATCTACTGGCCGAAGAAAGGGTTTCCGATGAATCAGTAAGTAGTTGGATATGGCCAACAATGGAAAGATAATATACGGCAGCAAGGTTTCGCCCATGTCACTAAACGTAACCGGAATATTTGCCATTCGCTCTTTTGTCATAGCCTAAACACCTTGTTTATGTGACATCACTATTCTGTATCGAACACTAGTACCTAATGAAGCAAGCTTTATGAGGTACTATTCGTGGAAAATACGTAATAACTCAGAGCAAAAAAAAAAAAAATTGATAACTTTACCGTATGCATAAATTAGATGGACTTGAATTTTGCTGAAATGTTCGTATGATCCATGTGAATTTTTGTAAGCGACATCCCACCCCTTCCGAGCCTTTACCTCCCTTCCCAAACACCACGTTTTTTAAAACTGGGTTGTAATAAAATTAAGAAATCACTGTTTGATTAGAATCTTGCCATCCTCATTATAGCGAAAATGATGACCAGTCATCCCTTGAAGAGAAAGTTTTTCCGTCATGGACAGCAACTTGATTTCACCAAGGAGATAATTAATGCCATAATCCTTTTTTCCCCAAAGGTTATAAGGCATGGATACCCATGATGATTGTTTGACGAGGTTACGATTAAATGTAAATTCTGCAACACCCCAAAGAGACCCATCACTACTTATAAAATATTATTAGATTCAGTCGATAAACTGTTAATATCAAATATACTTACAAGAGTAAAAAAATAAATAATCAGGAGCTTTTTGTCAGCGTCTGGTCCTTGTGCTTAACGAAGTTCATCAATGTTGGTTTGTAAAGTAGAAAGACCAATTTAAATAATAGTTACCAGATTAAATTAAGTCTCTTGCTTCCGATGATGACTTGAATGAATAAATACCTGAATACATACCAAGTTTAAAAATTAGATCAACCTGTGTAATCTTAATTCCTTCTATTGTCGATTAGATATTCTATATGGTATCAATATGTTGGAGTTCCGTGGAAAAGTGGTACTCTTATTAAAATTTTTGGGATATTGAACTTGAGGGCTATGTCATCATTTTCATGTTCATCCGGTTTTCATTCTACAAAATAATTTTTCTCTCTTTCATATAAAAATGGAATCAAACGTTGCTTACAACATTACTGCTAGAGAGTACATGCTTTTCATGAGATTAACGCTGTTTGAGATTAATGGATTCATTTTAAATGTTTGAAGTACAAGTAACTGAATTTTTTTTTACAGGGTCAATTTTATTTACGTATTCTGAAGCAAAAAAGTTAAAGCCCAAAGTTAAAGCCAACCGCTGTAGAGGAGGGGCTGTAAATTAAAGTTTCAGTTTTTTTCAACACCACAGCTGCACTTGCTCTAGGAAGCAAGGAACATCCTTTTCAACTTGTGCCCAAATTAAATTGTTCTGTGCTTTTCTGGGTTGATAAACACAAAGCCGGCAATTGAGAATATGTTGCGACTATTTTCAATATTTGTTTCCAATCATTCCGAATGCTGCTAACTATCATATCATTAATGTAGTTCTTGCGGTCCTTGAGCATTGCTACTACTACTACCCCTTGCTATCAATGCTATGAGATTGTATTCATTTATTTGAATACGCATGGGTTGGAGATGGAATTTTCAATCTTCTTGTTACATGATCGAAGGAGTAGAAATATATTTCCCAAAAGATTTAATCCCAATGGAACCTGGCCTTGATAAATCAACCTTTTGGTTTAAGACAATCTCTACCTTTTACTGTGTTCGATGCTTTCATATCATCGGCGATTTCAGACAGGATTGCTCTTTTAATTTTTCTCTATGGATGCAAAAACAAAGACGAGGTGTAAGTACCACAGATTTGAAAAAAAAAAAAAACATCTATCAACGAATAGTATATATCCCTTACTTTTGCTATTCTTTCATCAATTCCTATAGTTTCAAGCTCATCAGCATATTTTCTCCAATACTTTTTAATGCTAGCCTTTCCTTGTTTTGACTAAAATATACATGTACATTTAGTTATTATTTTTTTTTTGAAGACACTTCAAATAATATAATTTAATCTACGTACTTCAATGAAATGAACTTACTTGAATCCACTCCTTCAGGTGATTCAACATTGATTCAGCTATCGTACCAGGTATTACATGAGTTTTCAAACATGTTACGTCTTTTAAAATTTTATTTTGCGCACTTCTTTTCGAAAGTGTGGGATCAGTAGTCAAAGCTTCCTCTAGGGAACTAATAACATTCCACGCCGAAGGTTCATTTAATTCCCAGAATCCTATTTATGTTACCACGATTAATGATTATTATTACTTCGTGTAAAACATGGTAAAAACAATATGTAATATTATAACTCACTTGGTAAATATAGACTGCTTTGAATAATTTCAATATATCCCGATCTTATACTTTTCGATAAAGTAGTTGACATTTTGAAGGGTTTGCAATAAAAGGTATGGTCCAGAAAATAAAAGTTCAGACAACATACAATAACATCGTAATACGAACACCAAGCTATGTCGACCAGGGATGGAAGTGGGTTTTTATGGCTTGTCCAGCACCTTGGAAAACAATAAGATCTGGTCCAACAAAGTGAAATAAGATCATATTTCCTGATTTTGTCTGGAAAGGCGTCAAGGCCTCCCTCCAACGTAGAATGAAAAGAAAATATACTAAAGAGCTTGAAAAGATGCCTTAAAAGTTTCCAAAAATATTTACATAGTCAGAATGTGTTTTCTATTTTCTCAACACGTAAATGCATCTTTTTTTTTTTTTGGTACAAACAATAGGCTTACTTAGTTAACAGTTGTAATGTCAGTGGCAATAGCAGAAAAAGAAAATATTTCTGGTTGTAGGGGTTGTTTCAAACAGTTTCAGTAGTAATACGATCCTAAGTTGGTAGTGTTTTTTTTTTGTTTTTACACAAAGGTTAACTTTTTATTATAATAGTTGTCAATATACTTTTTAAAAGTGAAAAAAGAAAGTGAGAGAAAACGATCCCTTCACCCAAATAGCTCACCTTGTCATTTGGTGATCATGGTTGGACATGTCATCTGACAAGTTGATTATGTTATTTTTGAACGATCTTTAAACCTTTTCTGATTGTAAGATTGTTTTGTATAGGTTTGAAAGTTTTGTATAGTAAACAGAAACAGTAAGGGAAAATAATTTTCTTGGTACTTTTTACCCCTTTTCTTTTCTTTTTTTTTATTCCTGCTTCGGACTTCGTATCTCCTGCATAAAAACAGATAACTTGTTTACCCATTTTATCATCAATAAGACAGCCGTGTTACCTGACTTGTCGTCATTATTTATACACTTGATAAAAATATATGAAATTTGATTATTATTAATTTTTCGTATTCGAAGGAATCGATTTTGCGCCTTGGCAAAAATAAAATAAAAATAAACGATTCTCAAGGACTCTTTGTTTAATTTATCGTGTAGTATAATGAACCACCACCTTTATGTAGTGGTTGTTTATTTTACGTAAAAACACGTGTCAATGAGGAACTTTTGTTTCTACGAGTGTTGCGTATAAATAAAGTTTTCTTTTTAATTTACATACTTGTAAGTATGTAACGCATCACTATAAGCCAAAATCTCGAAACGCGTTATATTGGTTTTAGATTACGTATAAACAGTTCAATTCTTCCTGTATTTACAAGTAATATATTGACACGACAAATGTTTCCTTTCTTTTGTTTTTTTTTAACATAATACTCTTTTACAGATATTATTTTGCTCTTGTGAAATCTTGTCTTTAAACTTCACATTTCGAGTTTTGCTGAGTTTTTTTTTTTTTGTGCTTAAAAGGCTGATAATATGCAAGGTCACCGGGTACCCGTTTACCGAATCACGGATATCTTATAGTTTAGCAAAAAGTTACCATACTGCCGGTTTAGCAAGAAATACCATACTGCCGGTTTAGCGAGAGAGTACCATACTACCGGATTTAACCAAAAACTATTAAATTTCGCGTTTTTCCTTCTTTCTTTTTACTCAATCTCTTTTCTTTATTCAATCTCTTTCTTTTTTTTCTTTTTACTCACTTTCAATTTATATAAAAAAAAAATGGATCAAAAACACGACCATAACACAAATCAACACCATGATAATCCTAGAAATTACGATCAACAGCCTTCACGGTATTATAACAAGTACTATTCAATTTATAATGCAGCTCACCGATCACAAAACCTTCAAAATAGACAACCGTCTGTAAAACGAGCTCACAATTCTTATGAACAAACTTCGTCGTACTATGATGATTACTCTTTACATAGTAGTTACTCTAATTCAAATTATGAACAACAACAACAACAACAACAATCTGGTCCATCTTTTTATTATAATGATTATGTCAATACTCCTTTTTACAGTCCAGAACAAAAAAATATGAATAGTCCAGCTGCCAGTAATACTATTACCACTACTTCTCCATCAGCTTTACCAATAGATATTGGAACACTAATGCTACTTAACGAAAATGAAAATAATGTGCCAATCATTGATGATAACAAAAGTAATAGTGACAATAGTAATAGTAAAGATAAAGGCTATGAGTATGAATACGAAGACGAAGAAATGGAAGATGATTCTGACAGCGTTTCAAGCTATGATACGGCACCCAGCGAACATAGTGATTCTGATGAAAATGAGGAGGATGAAGAGAATGAAAACAGCGCCACACTCTTATTAGATTCCAATACCAAAAAAAATGAATGGAAAAAAAGAGAATATTTTATGAATTTAATCGAGGAGCATGGAGAAGAACCAGGAGTAAAAGAGATGGAAGGGGCTTTGGAGCACCATGAAATCAAATTACCAATACCAGCTAACGTGTTCTTGAATAAACCAGGTAGCGATAACAGAAGAAAAAACAATATAACCAGATGGGCGGTGGGTATAAAAAAAAATGTAGCTACATTCTGAGACACATGTTTTCTATTTAATTTATTAGATGCGACAAAATGGGTGGCTGAAATAATACATAATTTTTCAAAAGTGGATATAAGAATAGTTCCCAGAGACGGAAAATATATCATGGAAATAACTGGAACATTGGGTCAATGCTACTATTCTATAAAAGCCATGGATGCCATTGTACGTATAACACTTAAAAGAGAACATTTTGTGTAATGTTTTCTTAATACAGATAATACTAACCTTATGTATCATTTTTGCTATCACAGTTGTTGGATTATATCAGACTCAGAACTTATTATGTTCTTCTCCGTATCGATGGTCCATATTTCAGGCAACAAGCAAAAAGTATTAAAAGTGTGCTCTCGGAAGTTGTACCTCATGAACAATACATATCTGAACTCGAAGATTTACATGTAACTGTGGCGAGAGTATCACTCACAACAGATGAAGAGACGAGTTGTTTAATAAATACGATCAAAGAAGCGGGTGAGGAGTTAAAAGAAGCATTACAAGAAGACCATTTCATTGGTCGATTTGACAAACTGTACGATATAAATGACAGATGTAAGTAAATAGATTGAGTTGCTATTTTTTTTATGTTCTGACTATAATTATTCATGAATTAAGTGCTAATTTCTTTTATATTATATACCTTCATAGTTATAGGTGTTGCTTCTTCCAGAGAGAACAGAGACTCAATCGGTGTTATTAGAAGTAATATTCTTTGGGCATTGTTATTTACTACATATATTGCATGGAGATAAAGAAGGGAAATATTCATAGATCAATATTCTAATACGTAACTGTTTTTTCTTTTCATATTTAGAGGTATTACAGGATAAATTACAAGCTGCCAAATTGTTTCAATCTGTTTATGAAGTTGGAGAAAAGGTAAGACGTCTTTCTTTTCTTGTTTATTTTTGTATTGACTGAAATAAAGACATGTTGTTAATTAATGTTGTATACACAATAGATGCACATGACTTTATATCTCGCAAGAAATAAAAACGCACAATATAGAGGCAGAACATTATTAATAAAACAGAAATTGAAAGACGCTTTGACTGCCCAAGGAATAGAGCTTGACTACGGGCCGACAGTAGTAACAGGAATCGATGTCACACGTCGGGCTATCTCGCTCTCTGCTCCATTCCGCCACGTAACCGACTTCTCAATTGATCTTTGATTATTCTCTCTCTCTCTCTCTCTCTCTCTCTCTCTCTCTCTCTCTCTCTCTCTCTCTCTCTCTCTCTCTCTCTCTCTATCTCTATCTCTCTCTCTCTCTATCTCTATCTCTATCTCTCTATCTCTATCTCTATCTCTATCTCTATCTCTATCTCTATCTCTATCTCTATCTCTATCTCTATCTCTATCTCTATCTCTATCTCTATCTCTATCTCTATCTCTATCTCTATCT
>JAIWNF010000123.1:0-48802 GCA_025093555.1 Circinella umbellata | reverse complement strand
TCATTCCTGTTTTGCAATTGTTGTAACTTACCAAATAGTTTTACCTGCATAAATATGTATTCCTGGAGCATGTGATGATTTAATTTGCGCTACAAATAGTTAGTGTATAGTAAACATACTAAGATAAATATATTGAGAATATGAGGAGGGATAAAACATAAACAGTAATTATAATAAATAAGAAGATAGTTAATAAAGAAAAACAAAATCTATAAGATGAAGATAAAGATAAAGATAAAGAAGAAGATAAAGATAAAAAGAAGAAGAAGAAGAAGAAGAGAAAAGAAAGGATGGTTATATAATTATTCAGCTTGAGTGGCAGTAAGATCAGTAAAATCATCATCACTATCAATTTCTATATTATTAATTATATTTCCATCACCAATAATGTCTGCAATACCATCTTCAATATTGTCATTATCTTCCTCTGTTGAAATTTGTGGTTCAGAATCAGTGAGAAAGTTATTCAACATCTGAAACTGAGTATACCACCATTCTTCGGTGTCATTTAGCTTTTTGCTTAATAATAAAGCCTCGCCTTCTTCTTGAGATGTTTTCGTTTGTTTTTCGTTTAATAAGTTAAGTGCAGATTTCAATAAATGAACTGCCTTAGCACCGAAATTGAGCACCGATTTTGCTTCATTCTAAGTATAAAAATAATAACAACATAATATGTATATTATAGGTCGTATTATGCTTAGCTACATACATACGTTTTCTATTATAATATATATATTCAGATCAATATATTGCTTACTACCTTAAGAATTTTCAACTCTTCATCGGCTCGTTGGTAATTATGGTATTGTTCAAATGGATATATCTCGTGATGAAAAACATTACATTCCATGCGGAATGTACTGTTTTCCGCCAATATATCAGCAACTGACATATGTTCTGTATCTATATAATATATTATTTTTATATTAAAATAAATAAATTAACCGTTATTGTTCAACGATAACCATTAGAACTTTTCTTGGTTTGGTCTGTGATCTTAATTATTTTATGCATTATAAAGAAAGTTTATACCTTCACCACGAATATCATTGTATGCTTTTAATTCTTTTTCTACTCTTGCACGTGCAACTTTCAACTGTCTACTATATTGTTCAGCTCGTCGTATACCTAAATGAATAATAGAAAGAAATAAATACTTTTATGTTTACAATATCAAAAGATTAATTATGCAGCCTTGTATAATATACCAATTTTTTGAACATGCAAAATCTCAAGTGTCCAGTCATATTTTGCAACAGCTTGTCTAAGGTTCTCCTTTGCTTGATTATAAGTGCCGAGTTGAGGGATGGGTTGAGATCTTTTCTCCTCTTTAAACTCTTTCCACAGCTCTCCCAAGCGTTCCATGTTGTAATTTTCAAGCTTTTTACTTGCTTCTTCTTTAATGACAGCGGCACGGGCATATTTTGCCTTTAGAGTTTTCCCTACATATAAGAACCCAGTATAAAAGATACGAATTAAGACGTATTATAATCTAAATATATTTTAAAAATTATATAGCTGATAAAAAACATACCTATATTTGTAATTTTTTCTTTTTTAAATGTATTAAATGCACAGGTCAAAGTAAGCTTACGGTGATTAGGACCTGAGTATTTTGTTTGGGGAACGAATGGTTTAGTGTAGGACCATAAGCGCTCTAACCATTCCCCATCAGTCATCCCATAATTTGGAAGAAGCCGAGGGTGGAAGTCTATCTGACATTGAGGTACATGATTATACGCATGCCAAACAGAAACTGCCATCGGTATATCCTTTAACTCTGGAAGTGTCTACACGATTTGTACATTAACTGTTAACTAATTAAATAGCAATTTATTTTACAAGTAATTTAAGTAGTTTACCTGCTCTAACGAAGGCTTTAACTTGCATGCAACGTCATATAGGACTCCAATATTTGTACCATATCGTTGTTTAATTCGGTTCAAAATGCTAATGGGATAGTCAAAACTTTGATTCAACGTATCAGTGGTGCAGTATATAAAATAATAAAGTAGATACTGTTATTGGACATAAACTTACGTTTCTCCGGTAGTCATACTAATGAAAAACAATGGAAACCCATGCCGAGCACAAGTTGATCCAAAAACACCGGTCTTGTCCAATCCTCCTTTCATCTTTTTCTGTTGTCCACTCAAAGCTTTAAAGGACGCACACGATTGTGTGGATCGCTATATATATATACATATTATGTATATGTATATTCATAAATTTAAACGTCAAACTTGAGATTGAAGATTGGATAATATAAAGCAAAGCTTGATAAAAACATACCGAGTTTGTTCTTGTTTTAGCAATAATTGGCTTTGCAACCCAATAATTTTTTAGATTGTGATATTCCGGATTCAAAAGATAATGACCGGAGTCATCCGGAACGCTTTTTAACCTGCGTAAGGAGAAGTTGCCATCGAGAGCAACAAGTAAAGGAGATGAATTTTCATCATGAGTCTATAAAAAAGTATATGCTTAGAGTATAATAAAAAAAATTGTATATAACTGTAATAAAGAACACGTACCTCAAACATGCACGCAGGACAAATGTCACTGGAAATGAGATCATAGCTTTGTTCAAGGTGATGCTCAATGACCAATTTCATTTTTGAATAGATTGGGAGAACTCTATTCAACTGTGTTTTGAATGATTTCGGAACCTGTAGCATAAAAAAAGACTCTTATTGCTTAGAAAACCTCTAAATAATCTCTTTTTATTAAACTATTTATTACCGTGCGCGGGGATTCGTTTTGAACAAGTTTGGCTATATTTGTTATCGCTTGACGCTGGATGTACTGCTGAAGAAAATAATTATCCATTACAGCAATATGGATTGCTACTTCCGGCAGCTTTGGCGAACAAGGAAACATATGTGATTCCATAAGAACAATGGGCAGCGAAAAGTTTTCACATATGTTACAGGACAAAACGGATATGTCGCGTTTGATGCCTTATGTAGAATTTTAGTATATATCTTTTCTCATTTTTACGTTACATGTGCACATATTATCATATTCACTAACCACATTTAAATATACAGATAACTTTGTTAGTATCCATGGTATCACAGCTGCATTTTCGTGTCCTTATAAGCTCTAATTTAGTTAAATCAACTGTATAGAGACCAAGACCACGAAGATAGGCTTTCCAAAGGTCAGGGAAAAGTTTTGCCCAATCATCATTGCTACTATTCTTGGAACGAGGGACATGGTATTGTTGGGATGAAGGAATAGAGTAATGATTGTTGCGAAGAAAAGAATTATTATTGCTTGATGCGGCATGTGGCTCATCTGTATTTGGTTCATAATCATCGCAATCAACGTAATCATCAAAAAAATCATAAGCACTCTCTTCATTATATGAAGTAGAGGAAGTGACTCTTTCGTTTGATTGTGGTGATGCTGATGTTAATGGAGATGCATCTTGTCTCAAGGCAGCATGAAATTGTCGTAATGGGGATCCTGAAGTAGCTTTTATTTTTTTCGTTTTAAATACTTTACGGCTTCTTTTACCGCTAAGAACAGTGATACTAGATCTTGAGACATGTTTTGCGATTGAGCGCTTTCCTTTCATTTTAATTTGCGTAAAAGTTGAATAAGCAGAATGCACTTTTTATTATTATTTTTATTATTATTAGAAGGAGTACTAAAACTGTACAACAATGGCTTGTATTGCCTAAAACGAACATTTCATGTAGATTCTGGTGAATTCCGTGGTTCCTAAAGCTTGTTTTCAAAAGCTTTTATTTATTTTAGGAACCTGTCGCGGAGCTTGGTTAGGTGGTATATTGTGGGTGCTGCGTATAAATATTGAATTATTTTTTCGGACTATCACTATAAATAAATCTATGCCTTACTCTTTATATACTTTTTTTGGCATGGCTCAAAGATATCATATGAATTGAGGACAATAAGATAGCAATTTTTTGTTGTTCTGTACAACACCCTAATTATCCACCTTCAAGATGGTCCCCAAAGTATAATTATGATTTATTTTACAAGTGACAGCTTTGATTATTTTGTTTATGCATTTTTACTTTGCTTTGTTCCATGTAACAGCTTGAATATTTTCTTTTTGTATTTTTCTTATGAAGTTGGCCTTTGCTTTGTTCCGTGTAACAATTTTAAATATTTTCTCTGTACTTTTCTTATGAAATTGGTCTTTGCTTTGTTCCGTGCAACAAACTAATTCTGAACGTTCACTGTGCACTTGCACAAAAACGGAATGGGATCAGCTTAGAGTGGAATGAATCAATTTGTTTCTTGTAACGTTCTATTTGTATGTATTCGTATTTCTCTTTAAAGTTTTATTTTTATTATATATAACATTGATTATATGCCTTCGCTATAGACTTTTCCATAATATTTTCAAATGAGCGACGTTGCCCTAAGTCATGATGAAATACGTGAAGCTGTCAATGCCAGTGATGGAGAAGATCCTCTAATTGGTATGATAATTAATATTACTTTTAGACATGGTATTCTAAATGCTTCAAACAGAGGAATTTATTAGAGTTTTAGACGCAAAGCGGACAGGAACAAAGTATAAACTATTAGTCATGCTCCCTGGTGAATTGGCTCTTCAAGAGATGCTGGAGAGGGCACAACAGCTAGAAGAACAAGTTTTAAAACTAATGGAAACTAAAAAACAAAGGGTACCGAAGTGGAAGAGAGAGGATGAAAAAATTAAGGAGGCTATCAGACAATGTGCAATTGAAAGAAAAGGGTATAATAGAACTGAGGTCCCAAAATCAACAATGTTTCAATGGGCTCAGGAATATAGAGAAACTTATCTTAATATTATTGATATATAAAAAATACTTTCTTTCTGATTTTTACTGGGTAGTTGTGTCAGTCTATTTTGTGGAGCCCAAAAGTATCCTAGAAAAAATATTCAAATTTGATTAGGTCTAGGTAACCCATGTTTGCCGTATACAAAAAAAATTGTTACTGAAGTACAAAAAAATTGTACTAGAGATAGTGAGAAAATCATGGTAAGCAACTATTTAAGAGCTGGAGAATTGGTTATTCAGATGAACATATTTTATCTTTATTAACAATGAGCACGCAAATTTACAAAGCCAAAACCAAGGGCATATCAGATGATGCTAATTCTGACCCCCAAATTGCGTATGATAATTGGATCGAGTCTCTGGATCTGGTTGATGTTGTGTTTGGTAAGTTTAAAAATACTCTAGATATATACATACATACATACATACATACATACATATATATATATATATATATATGGAATGCTTATGGAGAAAAAAAAACTGTTTATTTAGCTTCACCCACCCCTCTTCAAGTCAAAAAGAGGCATCGCGTCACGGAACAAGAACGTCTGGAGATGTTTCATCTTCATTTTGACGAACATCTCCAAGTCTGTGATGTGGTTGAAATAACCGGTTTGGCTTTGTCCACCATGGCAACCTACATTGCTCGAGAGAGAGTTCGTCGTCGTGGAATAAACAATAATTCATAAAAATAATTACAATTACTTTGGTTTTGATTTTATTTGTCTTGAGAATGGATAAGGATATGTGTCTGTGAGTGGGATTTGTGAGATTGTGCTTGTGTTACATTATGGATTCAATCATAAAAAAAGTATAAAAGCAACACATCTGCAATGGAAAAGGATTATTTTATTCGTTTTTAAAATGTCATACTTATACGTTCGTACAGACTTCATTATTGCAGTTCTCTAAATAAAAGGTGTGTTATTGCCAACATCACTGATTTTCTTTTGTTAACAATAGCTCTTGTTTATAGAATCTGTTCAAACAAATCTTGATTGTGCATTGATGCTTCATCAAAATCGTATACATCTATTTGAAGTAGAAGGATGAGAGCTATATGATAAGATTCAAAGATGACAACAAGTCAAGCTGTCTGTGGATATAAAAGAGCAAATAGCCTGAATGTATTTTCAAGTACGGGAGTCGAAGGATATCATTACTGTAAGGTTCAATGTATCAAGAAGAGCTATTTGTCGAGTTTTAGCGAAGTGGAATGAAATTGGCTGGGCCTTGCATCTTCTGGAAGCTGTTTGTGTATTGGTGGATATAGCCCACATGAAGAAATTGGCACTAGATTGAGATGTCTTTCAATGATAAGAGTCTTGTGGTCATTTTTGGTAGCTTAGTTTAAATAGATTCTTTTAATAATAGCTACATTTCCAATATATATCTCCCATCATTTTTTCCTTTCATCCTTTTTATAATGACATGTGTATCCATCTGTGTTTGTACGCTATAACATATTATTTGTCTGAGTGTTCCGTGTAACCAACTTCCAAGGCCCTTTTTTTTGTGTGTGATAAAAAATATTAAATAAGGGTGTTCCGTGCAACCAATTTAAGTATTATTCAAACTATGATGCTCGAAAAGAAAAGGAATATAAAAGAGTTGTTTATCTACTGCAACCTCTGCTTACATTTTTATTCAATTTTTTAAACCTACAAGTACCATGTCATATATTGAGAGCTCCAGACAACCATATGATGCAGACGTTGATATGCTTGAAGACAAGATGGAAGTGGACGATGTCTATCCCATTATATCCAATGGATGCAGTGGAGTTACCAGTGGTGTACAGCCACTTTTGTCAATGGCCAAGGTAAAAAATAAACTGATAACTCTTTATGAATTTTGGCTTGTATTTCAAACTTTTATTAACTAATAGTTGATAACTTAATAGGAAACTTCTATATCTAAATCAATGAATCCATCTGTTATGATCAATAGTGTTGACTATTATAAGTGTGTCTTTATAGATGAAAGTTGTTTCAACATACTCCCCAGACGTCCAATAAGAGGTTCTTCTGCTAAGACAAGAATCCCAATGCCTTGCAATCACATCTTCATGTTCTTGGGTGGTATCACTGGTGAAGAAGTTGTCAGTCTAAGTGCTAGAAGAATGCCACGAAAAAGTAGTAGTATTAAAGACAAGTATGTTGGGTTCCTGGAGGTGCTGATGAAGGTGCTTAAGGAAAATGGAATGGGTGGAAGTGTGGTGAACCACCATAATAGTACATACATTCCATCCATTCATGAATAATCAGTCAAACATCATTCCGTTAAGGATAAAAGATATAATCAATATATACTATTATTTACTTTGATTCGTTCTTATTATTAATCCGGATAAAAAAGGAACATCAAAGGAAGAATGAGATTAGTAACAACTGTCACAAACGGTTTCAGAGAATGATCTAGAATTAATATTTATAATAGAACAAATATAATAGGTCCTCTCATCCATTCGTATAAAACATAGTTTAGCCATGATCGGATAAAATAAGATAGTTACATAATTTAGAAAAGATATAAAAGAGTAGTTATTTTATTCTAGGAATAAACAGATTCTCAACTATATTTTACTTTAGTCCTATCTTTCTATTTTTTACTACTCGTATTTATCTCAGGAAGGACCTTAGTTATAGATAATGCACCAATCCATAAAACCCAAGAATTTCAGGAGGCTATTGTAAAACAAGGCTTCCATATAATGTATCTTCCTCAGCATCGGCCCTTCTTGAACCCCATGCAAGAATCCTGGTTGAAGCTGAACGCCAGTGTAAATAGAAAGTTGCCAACAGTTGATGCATTACTACTAAGAGTAACCGATTCAGCCAATCAAATTTCTGCCCAAGATTGTCAAAGGTGGATTAAGCATTTGCTTGCTGTCATAGAATAAGAGGGAACGTTGTAGTTTTTGTTTTTACCTTTATTTTTTTTATCTTTATTTTTTTATCTTGATTATATCATTATTTTTTTTTCATATCATTATTTATTATTTATTATTTTTATCTTTATATTATTATTATCTTCATATTATTATTTTTTTCATATTTAAATATGGTTTTTTTTAATAAATTATAAAATTTACAACATAAAAATAATAAGAAAGCTACAAAAAATAGTTTTAATAAAGGATTAAAATCACAGTTCCCAACCGCCATGAAGTTTGTAATTCTGCCATCAGCTTAAAATTACAGGCGCCATTGTAATTCTTCACCTCCTGCCAATCATGAAAATTCCACCGCCAATCAAAAAAGACCCCCCAACGCCAAAATGAAAAAAGGCCCTGCCATAATGGGAAAAAACCCCCTGCCAATCATTAAGAAAAATCCTGTATGTATATTCAATGACTAGAAAAATAATTGCATATAAACTAATTTATTATTATGTTTTAGGTAGGAACAATGAATAGACATAGTAAGTTTCACAAAGGACATTATGAGCCATGGCTCACCTAACATATAAATGATTTACATCTACAACTTGGATTGCTAGCCATTTACAATGAACTAGGGGTATATAAATATGCCCTTCATCTTGCTGACTCTGATGAAAGCTTTGGAATTTCTACCCTACCTCGGTCACTTATAGATCTTTATAACATTCGTGCAGCAGACAGTTCATTGTTATCAACAAGAAATAAAACATCTTCATCTGATTTAGCCTTAATGATTATCTTACATGATTCTACAGCATATACAGCTGGATCACAATTTATATTTATGGGTCAACGTCAAGGCGCTGCTTATGGAGTGCAGTTTTTTTTTGGTGCAATTTCAGGTTTTTTGGTGCATCGCCACATTTTTTTTAGTGCATCGCCACAGAAATATTAAGCCTCAGACTCCACTTGTATATTTGTACTATAAAAATAAGTTAAGGGGGTTTTTTTTGGTGTTATATCAAAACAGTTTTTTTTTCGTGTTTTTTTGGTGTTTTTTATTTTTGGGCATTTTTCATGTAAAAATGCATGAACTCTTTTATTTTTGTTATTTCGCGTAAAATTGTAATAACAACTATTTAATATAGTATTACCTTACACACTATGTCCTAACTATATACAAGCTTATCCATATCTGCATATATATCTACTTACACAATACAAAAAATAACCATACTAACCATTTTTTGTAGGCTGTTTGCCACTTATATATCAATATTGGGATTAATAGAATAAATATTACTAATGGAAAAATAATTTATATACTTAGAAGTATTGACATCTAGCTTCATATAAGTCTAACCATAATCTGGTGATATTATAATGGGAAATGATGGATTCATATCCAGAGAAAAGCTTTGGCCATATGACCCTATCTACAGCATCATTTTTGATTACAATGAGCTGAATATGGTTGCATCTTAAATAAAGTACAATAGGCGTGATGTTGATAATACAGTTATTGGAGTCTTTTTCAGGTTCTCTGAAAGGCAAAAATGTGGTTCCATGAAACCCATATGGATGACATGAGTAGATAATAACCGGACAGTTATATGTCTGCGCTAAAACTTGAGGGCAGTCTTACACATCAAACCAATACTCTCCGAGAACACAACCATTCACTTGAGAAAGTTTGGCTAAAGAATATTAGTAGTGTCCTTCCCTACCAAATAAAGGTGTGAAGAAGTCTTTTTCTTTTTCTAGAGTACACTTCATGGCCGATTTAACAATGCTGTAATGTTTTTCATCATTATTGACAACAACAGAGGCACACCTCTAACCACAGTTACCATCACTTTTGGGGTTATAAAAATCCAAAACGTCATCATCATTCAATTGGCATTGGCTAAGAATATTAACAGATATGCGAGAAAGTCCCAAATACTTAAACATTCTATCATTATGCATAGACCTATTGGATATAATTATATTGGTTAATAATATTAAAATAAATACTTACTGTGTTATCTGTATTTATCTTATCGCGCCTGTCAGAATTGCCGTCATCAATCTTCCGTTTCTTCGAAGCTTGTTCTGAGGCATTCTGCTTGCTCCTCTTCTTGTTCTCTTTGATACGCTCAGCATGTTTCGCAGCGCGTTCATGTCGTTCTTCAGCCACACTCTTCTTCCTTTTTCTTTCTTTCTTCTTCCTTCTTTTCTTCATCTCTCTTTTTCTCAAATCCTATTATGACACAATTGTCCTATTAATAAAAGCAATTAATATTAACAATTCCAGTCCTCAAACTACAATAGTAATGCATAAAGATAGCATATAAATGTTACTAAGATCAAACAGGCACACCCTTATTTCACCCCAACTGGATTTGAAATAAATTCAAGCAAGTGGCTCTTTAAAAAAAATAGCAGGTGTATTTGTATGAGTAAAAAAAACCTTTTTTTTTTATTTCTTTACAATCGTTATAAATTGGCAGACACCAATCTGTTAAATCAATAGACAACATCTATGAAACTGCTCATAATACTATAGAGAAAATAAAAAGAGGAATTCATTCTATACAGCAGATGCTATTGAGAAAAAAAAAGAAATCGTTAATTAGTAGTTTAAAGAAATTATAGAAAACCTTTTTTTATTATAAAAGCAATAAGATATATAACAAAGACGAAAGCATCTCACGACATCTGCTTAGCCATCTTGTTCATTTAATGTTCAAAACATGTATAAAAAAGTATAGAAAGGTTAGTAAAAAATTTCTGTGGAATTTAGAGGGACATGAAATTTTTTATATAGTCTATTTTTTTATTATATGCCAGCTGGTAGGAGACATTAGTAGTGTCATGATACATTTACTCTATTGACTTATTAAATGGATCTTTAGTATACATAAGAGATAATGCTCGATAAATAGTAAACAAGGAATATAGTGTATTTATGATATTTTTATGGGCAATTATTATTGATATAATAACTTCTGTTATGTTTTTTACTCTTTTATATATGCATTATTACTCATACAAATACAGCCACTTGCTTGAATTTATTTCAAATCCAGCTGGGGTGAAATAAGAGCGTGCATCAAACAGAGTCATGGTCATGTCTGGTGCATGACCATGTATCACGAACTTCTTGGTTTTACGGGGCTTGCTGTAAAAAATATAATTGTTATACATATATACACACACATAAAAGTGACATCTACACGAGACTATATAAAAGATAACGTGTATATATTTATCTTTGACTCAATAAACTTGTACCTCGTTTTCTTTCTTCAATAATCAGCTCTGCCACCATTCTTAATATGATCAAAATCTAATTGAATGGGATGAAGATAGACAAATATCTGATATATAGTATTAATTACAGGTTTCTTTGACTCAACAATATAATATAGATTATGATGAAATGCTTCTATACCGCTTGTTGTACGAGTAGGATGTGCCTGTAATTCATCCTTAAGCCATTGTTTAGATCTAAAAATCATTCCAGCAATTTCTTCATGAACCCACCAATTGAGCCACTTTTTAGCATTGGAAAACCATTCCGGATTTGCCGAACAGCCCGGTCATATGCATTTGATCTAAGAGAATTATACATGATGTCAGTGAGATCGATGAAACCGACATCATTCCCTAGTGGCACAACTGCATGGTTGCTGACAATTCTCTATATGGATTGTTTCCAGTGATGATAGCATTCTTTTAACAGGCTTTCTGGCAAAATGTTGCTGGTAGGGAATGCTTCTTGAAAAGCCGTGAGAAAGCCTTGTCTCTGGGCTTGCAAAAAATTCATAACCTAGCATGATTTAATACATCAGCATCACGCACTCATTTATTTATCACATATATCGACAAACAACACACACATGATTAACAATTAACAATATCAAGTACATAGATAAAGGTACATCCATTTATTTGCAATATAATATTCTAACTGATAAATATATACTCCTATTTATAATGTCTCCCCCATCAATGCAGTGTATGTATAAAATACATCTGTCCAACTGGTAATGACACTCACATATATTACAAGTCGTGCATTATAGATATACTATTTATGTTCCTCCCATTTTTCCCATCAAAAAACTCAAACACAATCCTATAACATACCAACCATAAACACAAACTTACCAATCCAGAAAAATTCATATCAATTACTTCATCTGCATGTCCAAAAACAAAATCAAAAGTCTTGAAAAAAGAGAGAAAGTAGTTTTTGAAATGCATTGTCGACAATCTATCCAACACGCCTTGAAAAATAACACCAAACTTGTCAATTTCTTCAGAGTATATATTTGTCGTACAAAGGTAATATCCCTTTATAAAACAATCATAAGTAACATTAGTAAGCATTGGATGCTTCTTGAAGTCTGCTTTCATAGCGATATCTGGCACACAGAAGGTAATACACATTTTCCCAGGAGTAATATCAGCAGATTGCAGATAACCTTGGAATTCGTTGGTCAGATCTGCAAGTTCCATATAAGCAGACTCTAACACAGCTTGGGATGATTATAACTTGTCATTCTTGGCGAGGTATGTACATTGAAATCGCTTGATCATACCAAGGTTGCGAAGATCTGGATTGATATCACTAATAGGCCTCACTGGTTTTTGAACACATATTGGGCTTGTACCAACTTTCAGACCATATGGCTTTTCAACTGGAAATTCCAAAACGTGTTCTTCTACCTTTTCCAAAGTTTCCATTGCGAAATGAAGTGGGATAAATTTGTCATGTGTGTGTATGTGTCCCTTCATGGTTCATTACACCTATTAAAAATCAAACAATTAGAGTGTTATACACATTATTCACATACCATTATTTATACTAATCATCCCACATAGTCTAACAATAATCAATCCCAGCTAGTAGTCTCTTTAATCTATAATTCCATAACCCATCTGAAAGTCTATATTACCAGTCTTGCTTTTAATGTGAAAATGCACTTTTGCATGACATTCAACAAAAATTAAAGAGGGCTTAAAGCAACCAGGGCAATTTTCCATAACCTGTACATCAATCCATTCCTTGGATAACTTTGGTCTTAGCCAAACATTACAGCTCGTATACTGCACGGCGCCCAAACATTTCTTGTAGTAAGTGGTATACAGTTTTCTTTTATCACGACTTACATGTTCCAATTGCCATCCAATAAACATATCATGACCTTTTTCGTCAAATGTAATTTCATGGTTAATATAACCATTGGGAAATTGAGGAAAAGACATACTTAATAATTGAAGGAGTTATAAGCAGTAAAGTGAAGCAGAGCAACAGTGATAATATATTCTGCTAGAATATACCTGATACACAAAGACTGCCTTTCCTTGATATGTGACCTCTTTTCTTTTATTACTCAGTCGCACTTTTAAATCATCTCTCCTGAAATTGCACTAAAAAAACACACCCCTGCTCATGCTATTATCCCTATACAAACTTAGGTCGAACACAACAAATACGACTCGCTCATTTGACAGCATTTTCCTCAACAACTACAATGTAACCAACAACCTAATTTTAACAAGTTTTCAAAATTATGATCAGCTTTTGTTGATAGAAAGTCTGTTTTTTATAAAGCACCTGAACATTTACATAGTTACCATACCAAATGGTGTGAGTATCAAAATATACATTTAATGAAAAATAGCTATAATGACAAATTGAAACTTTGTAACAGGATTTAAGCTCTCCATTAAGAAAACGCAATATTCCAGAAGCACAAAACCCAGCCGCTCTTAAGATACCTTGACTTCAAGCTATTATTGATGAAGCAACTGCTTCATTATCACCCTTATAAACAGAAGAAGAGATAAGCAACACTGAGCATACTAATCCCAACTTTACATCAACTTCATATGAAATAATGCAATATTACTACAACAAATACAGTGGAACCAATAATATTTTATAATCCATATCTATCACAATAGTTGCTTTATCCACCATTTTCTTTTATATACGCTGCTCCTTCTTCAGGTACTAGTACCTTTGATGGCTTACATATACCACCGTGTGTAAGACAATGTAAGACATGTTATAGTAATACTTGTATTAGCAGAACAGGATGAGGAAAATACCCTCTTTTAAATAATAACAATCAATGAATCTAATTTTCCAAAATGAACAAACCGATATATATAAACATGTACTATAAATGTATACTATACAACTATTGATATTATATACAATTATTATTATTATTTTTATCGTATATTATATATCACTTCTTTTTCAATAAGAAACGCCATGTAGTTACATATAATAGGAGAGCTTTAATATAGTAAGTCTTTAAAAATTGGCCTTAGCTTCACTTCGCCCAATTTTCAAAATAATTAAATCTGTCAGCCCCACCTATGGTACCCGCATGGTACCCAAGCCTGAAATAAGGGCGTGCTTAATTTTTGTGCTGATTTAATGTTTCAAGTTGTTTTTAGGAGAGTTGAAGTAAGTTGAAATAGTTGGCTTGTCTTATATTAATGTTTATTATTAAGTCTAATGAAAACAAATTAAACACTGAAAGTAATTTTTCTTTATTAGCACTTTTAAGAGCAATGAACAAGGAATCATTTATAGTTTATTTTATTTTTTCTAAAAAAAATGTAACAAAGAGGTTACAAAGAAAAAGAAAAAAGAAAAATAGTGGGTTGAAACATCATACTAAAACTAATGAAATATAAAAAAAGCACACCCTGAAAGTGCTGATACAGTATATTGAATAAAATATAAATGTATATTGTCTTGTGCGTCTGAAGGTCCATTAGTGCTGGTTTGAGGGTTCACTGTAGATCCCACTCTTTCTATACATAGTATGAACCCAATAGCTTATTCGGTACTTTTAGATATTCTTGTCAATTGCATCTATAGATTAGCTTCTTGTAGATACATATTTCAAATAATATGCTCAAATTCAGTTGTGTTTACCAATTGAGCGTCATTATTGACAAAGGTAGAAATATCTGTGTTACGTACTCAAAGAGAAACTTAATAGCCATAGCAGTGTGTTCATGTTCTTCTCAAGCCAAACTATCATTGTGAAATTAAACACATATAGTTTGTATTTAGAACAGGGCATGATATGGTTCAAAATCGATTAATAATATTTCCCCAACTGAACTGTTGAGCCAATGGTTGATTGACTTCTTGAATATAATCTCATAAGTTTAACCCTAATTCTTGCACTATTCTTTTAAAGCATGCAAAATATCCATCCCTAGAATGTAATAACAACCACCAATCATATATCAGTTTTGCCTCTTCATTTGGATTATTTGCTTGTCTAGCTATTGTACTGTCTTCATTTTTTAGTACAACTGCATAGTCACAAATATCTGGATCTAAATCAATCATTCTATTTCCTTGATATTGTACATCAATGAAAATTTCCTTGGGCTTGGCACGATGTTGTACAAAATTGTCTAAAAATGAGATTAAATAATAATAGTAAATATTTTTGTAAACTATAAAATTTTTGTAATCCTTAGATTATTAAAAATTAACATGTTTATTTATATTTATTTAGATATATAAAAACTAAAGAAATTAATTTTTATTTTCTGCCATAGCAGCACACAACACCAACACCAACTATAAAAGAAAACAAATTCTTTATTTCCTTTTCTGTCTGGTACAAATATCTTTAGATATTTGTAAAAAGAAAGAGAATCCTTTCTTTTTTAAAATATTCCATCAATATTTTATTTTCTTTGTTATTAATTATATATATAAAAAGCATTTAAAATCAATTGATTTTAATGTTTTTCAGAAATAAAAATATATAAAAATAAAAATTTACTGATAGAATCAGCTCACTACTACAAGCTTTTAACCCTTTAGGGTGATTCTTATTAATATTTATTTTTTAATATAACAAATATTTTAAGAATTATATTTTTTATTAAATTATAATTTTCACATGTTAATTAAAATATGATTATGTAATCATTTTTAACATGTGATATAATTAGTAAATTAAAAAAATAAATTCTATAAGAAAGATTAAAAATAAAATTTTTTTTAATTATTTTTAATTATTTTCAATCTTATATTGATATTTTAAAACATAATTTGTATAACAAATAAATGTTTTTTAAATATATAATTAATAACAAAGAAAATAAAATATTGATGGAATATTTTAAAAAAGAAAGGATTCTCTCTCTTTTCACAAATATCTAAAGATATTTGTACCAGATGGAAAAGGAAATAAAGAATTTGTTTTCTTTTATAGTTGGTGTTATGTTCTATTAGGGTGTCTCAAACATCAAAATTTGTGCAAATATTCACAAACAGATATTCGCAGCGGATTCTGAAAGTAGCCAATCAGAGAAGAAATCGCTTGGAAGAACTTTGAGACCCTCTCGCTGTAAGATGAGATTTTGTTAAAAAAAATGATAGTAAAAAAATGTACATTTTAATAAAAAATAATCATCTAATGTATTTTTATATATATAAATCCATGAATAGCTATATAGACTCATAACAATATAGTTTTAAACATAGAATATCTTTATACCTAAAAAGAAATATTTTTTTATACGAATATTCATGAAATTCATGCTTTTTACACCGATTTTTGAAAAGTACGAATATTCGTACACCGACCAATCAAAATCGCTCCTTACAAATATTGAAAATCTGCTGATTTTCAATATTTGCAAAAATTTGGATGTTTGAGACACCCTATTATAGCAGAAAATAAAAATTAATGTCTTTAGTTTTTATATATCTAAATAAATATAAGTAAACATGTTAATTTTTAATAATCTAAGGATTACAAAAATTTTATAGTTTCTGAAATTATTTACTATTATTATTTAATCTCCTAGATAAATATTATAAATATTTATTATTATTTGTAGTAATATTTATAGAAAAGGTATTCCTTTTCTATAAGAGGGTTAATCATTAATTTAGTGCTTATAAAAAATTTATAAATTTTACAAATTTTATAATTTTTTAGATGCCAAGAAATATAAAAATAAAAATGTTGATAAAAATCAACAATTTTAATTAATATTTCAAAGAGATAAAAATAAATTCTCAATTTATAATTAATTATAGAAAAATAAAAATTTTATATTTAGCATTTTTAATTTTTAATCATATCAAATTACATCACTAATACAACTACTACACACCCAATGTTCTAAATGTTCAAATTGGGATCTGTTTATATAAACACAGGCACCATAAACAATTGCCTTATTGAGCATAGTATTTTCGTGCAGTTTGCATTCTTTTTGTGATGGGAACCAATTCTTTTTGGGGGTGAATAAAATAACATGAAACAAAAAAAAAAACTAGAAAAACCAGAAAAATCAAAAAAAAGTTTTAGATGGATAGAGCAACACTTAAAAATAATTTTTTATTGAAAATAATAATTTATCAACACGTCTGTTTCACTAGAGCTATTATCATAATTTGTAAAAATTCTATATTAACATTGAATCTACAAATAAAATGGTAAACATAAAAGTTCACGAAGATAGAGACATATGTATTTATTAGCTACCATTATATACATACTACCATTTTATATCTCTTCAAAACTTGCATACCCTATAAAGATACTATAAGTAATACTTTTGAGCTCTTAAAACTTACCATTATATCTAGGGTTCTTAGTAGACCGATCCGGATCGGATTTTCAGAAATCCGGATTGTCCACGGATTAGAGAACTGCAATCCGAATCCGTTTCGTGAAAATCCAGATTGAATCCGTAATCCGTAATGCAAAAGAATCAATTAGATGAAAATTTAGACTATATAGTAGATGTCACAGTATTTTTTCATGAGAGAAGGTATTTTACAAGATTGTGTATAGTAGTCGTTTGAGATCGTTTAAGAAAAGTAAAACATTGGTAACAGAGGTGCATTGTTTTTAGATGATTTTATTATTTTGGTTTGAAAAACATAATAGGAAATAAATAAGTTATAATAAAAAAAGAATTGTAGTAAAAAAAAAATTGTAGTAATAAAAAGTTATAATATGGGAAAAAAGAAGTTACAATGGAAAAGAAAGTTATAGTTGAAAAAAAATTATAGTGGGAAAGTTATAGTAGTAAAAAAAAAGTTATAGTGATAAAAAAGTTTATAGTGAAAAAAAAAGTTATGGTGGTGGTAGAAATATAACGTGACGTGGATTTTTTTTTTGTGGGGGCGAGTAGTGTGCTGAAAAAAAAAGAGGTATAAATTACCTTTTCTGTTTTACAACCAAATAAAAGTTCATAATTCTCTTTATCATTACTAGATTAATAAAAATAATAATTAAGTTCATTAATCTCTCTTTTTTAATCTTCAATTTTTGTTTTTTTCTTTTCAGATATTTCTTTTCTATATTAAAGCCATTACTACTTTTCTTTTCAACTGCTCTATTCAAGTATATAATAGTATACAAAAACTTACTCTCTTCTTTATTTGAATATATATATATACCTTACCACAGCATTGTTAAAACTTTGATCCATTACTCTATAATTATAATGATGGATCAGAAAAATCCGACGGATCCATAGATCTCAATCCGTTTACAATCCGGATTGTAGAATTACGATCCGAATCCGATCCGAATCCGTTGAGACACAATCCGAATCCGATCCAATCCGTATGAAAAACGAATCGGTTTATAAATCCGGATTGTACTAAGATCCCTAATTATATCTATTTGTTAAATGAAAAAACATTCTATAATACAAATTTATATTATTAGTATCCATTATTGCAGTATCATACTATGTTAAACAATATGCTTTAAACACTTACTTTTCAGTCACTTGGAAATTATAGAAGCTTGTTAGGAAACTAAAAAACTGAAATATTCTGTAGTAAGTATACCTAATAGTACAGATGTATAAATTATTGCTCAATAATATACGAAAAAGTTTTAATAGTTACCCAAGATACTGTATTCAAATAAGAGCGGAAAATCTATAAAAGAGAAAAGTGGAGAAAAAGGAGAAAAGAAGCAAAAATAAAATTGCTCAAGTTAAATTTCAATTTATAAGAGCTGCATCCTATATATAAGGCTACTAATTTTCTTTTAATTTGCTTCACAACCTGTATTATTTTCTCCATCACTTTATTCTTTCTAAATATGTTAAGACCTACGGATTGATTATATTATATGCGACATATATGGTACAATTACGTTAAACATAAAAATAATATATTATGTATTTACTTTAATAGAAGATTTTTTTATTTCTTTATTATATATTATATTTATAATAATGACATTCTTAAAATATTATTAAATTCATCAATATCTAATATTTTATATAAGAATTTTAGATCAATATATAGAATACAGGCTCATTAAATAATATTTAAGCAAGAGGTCCAATTAAGGTAAGAAATGTTATACAATATTTTTATAATGTTGCCATTCTTAAAATATTGTCATATTCGTCAATATTTAATATATTATATAAAAAAGTTTTAAAAGAATTAAATTGTATATTACTTATATATGTATAAAAAGAACTTTTTATTTTAATATTTAAAAGATAATTATCAAATTCTTTTAATAATTCTGTACTTCTTTTTATTCTAGTATATAATTTATATTTTGTAAAATCATTATAATCTTCCACTTTATAACCTGCAAATTCTAAAATTTCTTTCTCTTGTAATTCATTTATATTTTCTATATTATCATAAAGTTCGTTATCTTTTTTCATACTTAAATAAAATCTATTACTTAATGCTTTTTTTGTTTTATAAAATTTATCATTTTCGTCAATAATATAAAATATACCTTCCTATTAATAATTTTTACAATAATCATCAAAATAAATTTCATGGGAACAAGTTTTACAGAAATTAAATGTATTATATTTTTTATTATAATGAAGTCTATCAGTTTTATCATTTATATTACATATATGATTACATTTTTCACAAACTTTTGGCATATGTTTTGTACAATAAGAAATATCATTTCCAACTTTTGTTTTACATGATATTTCTTTACATAAAGTTAGGTTATTATTATAATAAATATTAAATTCATTTTCTAATTCTTTTAGTTTTTCATCAATATTTTTTATTTTATTTATATGATCATTATATTTCTTTTTAATATTCTTTATTTTTATACATTTTATTTTATTTTCTAACATAATATAATCCAATAATAAATGATCTTGTTTATTAAAATATTTAATGTTTTTATTTTCATCAATAAATATTTTATTATAATAATTTAATGCAAATTTTAATTTAGGAATACTTGTTATATTATGATTTTCAAATACAGTATTTTATTTATTATATCATTATGATTTTTATCAGTATAATCAATAGAAATATTATTATCTTTATTTTTATTCTTAGTTTTTATATTTTTATTAATTCATTATTCTTATCATCGATTTTTATATTTTTGTTATTATCATCTATATTTAATACACGAATATGATCTTTTTTATAAAATAAATAATTATTACTTCTCTTTTTTTTTCTTTCAACAGGTGAAGTCTTTATATGCTCCCTTTTTGTCATTTTATTTTATTAATATATAAAATTCAATTTTAAACTAAAAATAAAAGATATAATTTTTTATTAAATTTTCTTTCCAAGATTTTAAAATATGTCACATGTTTTATAATTTATCCAGACCTACTGTACCAACTTTTCATGTCAATGCACAAAACCATTCACAAAGACCACAACTGCAATCTCGTAGAGTGCAACCTCGCCAAATTAATCAGGCACAGTGTACTTGTAGGTTATGGTTTAATCATCGCTAGAACATTAGATAACATCTATTGAGTGGTGCTCATAATAACCAACTGAGACAAAATCAAAGACAAGCTTCACCAGCAGGACCCTCTCAACAAATATCTTCTATTCCTAATGATTCAAATCAACATGATAATTCTTTTGAGGCTGCTGAAGCATATAATTTTGATTCCGATGAGACATCAGATTCAAGAGATGAATTAGTTGATGATGAGCTAAACATTCCGCCCAATAATGTTGTAGCTGTAAGTCTTCATTAATATGTATGTTATCTATTACTAAAAATGTTTAATACTAATCAAAAAAGTATTATGTAGAATGACATTGATGAATTAGAAGTGAGTCAACTTGATAACGAAGACAAACGAATACCAGAAGATACAGCAGCTACATACTCCACTGTTCTCGATTTCACTGGTGATAGACAAAGGGCTGATAACCCTAATTACCCTTACCATAGCAAACTTAATTTTATTTTGTGTGCTTTCTTTAATGCAGATGACCATCTTTTGTCATTGACTATGAGACTACGCACATTAGAGCTGGTTGCCAATGTTATAGAGATTGTACGAGATGAACCTGACATTCATATACCAATGAAGTATTGGGCCATGTGGCATGGTGAAACCTATAAGCCAAAAATACAAATGACCACGGTTGCTAAGACCATAGTGTCTAACAGAAGAAATGTTGATGGGCAATCTGAAAGAGTTGAAGAACATGTCAAACTATATATGTATAAGCCATTTGAACTATTAAAACATCTAATTGCAAACCCAAAAATGTCATCATGTCTTAGCACATTACCTGACTATACATATGATCAGTGTATTTCATTGACACCAGGTGATAAATGGAAAACTAATCTATTATTTCAACATCCAATGGTCAAGACTCTGGGTCCTTCTAATCTTTGGGTAGGAGACTTTGTTGTTCCTTGTAATCCAGATGTACTGCCTTCTTTTATAAAAATCATCAAGTTCCACGCTAAAGATAATATCATAAATTCATAATAGTAGATGCATGGGTTACTGAGTATGCATCTCTTTCGGGATTGGGTGATACAATTATTTTGCTATGCAATAATACTGATAGTGAACTAGTATATACATCTATCTCACTTAACTCATATGTCCTTGCTGAGCATAATGATATTTATCAACAATGGGAACATCATCATGGTTGGCATGATTTCTATGGCAATTTGATATATCAACCAGAGCCATATATACTTGACAAACATAGCATTTTTGAAGCACGTTATCAAGCGTTTGGATCAAATAGTACTGGCTAGAATCATGTTCGTGTTGTACCTCTTAATTTTTTTACAGATGACACTAGTAGTAACCGATCCAAAAAGTGGGATAAATTTGAAAGTTGGTCCATGGTGCCTGCCGGATTGCCTTTGGAGGATTGAAACAAACATGAAAACACTTTTCTTGTTTGTCTTTATAATCACCTGTCAGCTGTACCAATGCTTGAAAATATTGTAGATGACTTATGTGAATTAGAAAATGGAGTAGTAATGTATGATGCTGAGTACTAAGAGAGCATGCTGGTCATTGCTCTACTCAACTTTATCACAGCTGACAACATGGAACATGCACAAATTGCTTGCCATAAAGGTGGTAGTACATACTTAAACTGCCATAAATGTTACCACCCAAAGCCTCTTTTATCTATGGATTCTATCTATATCAACCATCATGGGTCCCCTCTCTGAAATCTTGATGACATTTGAGCATTGATTGAAAACCATGAATTACAGCATGAAATGACTTTCCCTGATGGATTAACATCGAGAACTGCTGATGCACACGGATATAAAAAGACTGGAGGAGAAGTACTACTTCAACTAGATGCATTTGATAGCACCAAAGAGCACCCAGTCGAGATTTTACATACAATGATGCTTGGTCCTACTAAATATCTTGCATTTTCTACAATAAAATATCTGGGTACAGGTGAAACAGATCAACTTCAAGCGAAATTACAAAGTTGTCATTCAAGAGCTTTTGGTCGTGTCTTAGGGAATTGTTTGCAGGTGAAAAGTACTTCTTTTGTTGGGTGACTTTAAGATTATAGCACAACAATTACCTGTTATATTCAACGACCTTCTTCACAATGAGTGGATTAGAAAGACAGAAGATTGGAAACATAAGCTTGTCCTTGTGCAAAATTGCTTAATTGCTCAAGGCCATTTAGTTTCATTGTTGTATATGGGAAAGATTTATCAAAACTTTGATTTTTATTGTGAACTCATACAAAGAAAACTAGACGATTTTACAGCACATATCAACATAATAGGAAACGTATTTCCTAAAAACACAACAATACATTCCTGAAAACAGCCTATCATCAGTAACACGCCCAAACTACATTACCTCCACCACCTCAAAGAAGATTTAAAACGCTTTGCAACAGCAATTCATACTGAATCAGAGAAAGGTGAATAGTTCAATAAGTTCATCTGTGAACGTATTTTCCACACGAATCGACATAATCCTTCTCGTGATGTTCTAGAGCTGTTTGGACGACAAATGATGTTTAAGCATGTAATTGATGGTGGTGCATGGGTAGATGGTGATTTCCATGTTAGTCCTAGTTCTGGTATTCAACACTATTTGAACAACCATCCAAATTTTGAGAACAGTATCTTGGTTATGATCGAGAGTATACTGATAACAACAATTCCCCAAAGATATGAAAGTAGGGGCCACTGGATTTTTTATGATCATTATTCACATAGTTTAAGACTTGCTCACATTGTAAAGATTTATCCAGTCACCAGGAACTCATTAGAGGATCAAATTAAGTTTGGTTTCAATATATATAATCTAGTGCTCGATCATTCAAGTCAGAATGTTTATGCCTATGGGTCACAATTTTCACTATCATTATATTGTAACACTCAAAAAGACTCAATCGGAAATCCAGTCTGTACATCCGTTATTAAAACAATCGAATGTCAAAAAAATGAAGTAACTTTGATTGAAGTAGTCGATTTACAGGCCCATTGTTGTGAAAATAAAGAATATAACATTATCAATATAAACAAGTTCGGTAGTTTATGGTATATGCTCTCTAACAACTTTTATTAATTATCATGCTTTACAGCCTTCATAATATTTTCTCTATTTAATTATCACCCATCTTTATTTTTATACAGTACTAGTACATTTTCTATTATCATCATTTTTTTTCTTTTATACCTATTTACCTTTAATTATCTTCTCCTCCTTATATATATTTTATATTCAATCACTGTATCAACTTTTTTGTCCATTTATTAATTCTTTTTTACTATTAGTATCAACTAAAGAACAAATTGTAATTTATTTTTTGAATTTTTTCAAAAAATTCACTGCATAGCATGTGATAAATGGTCTCTAGAATATGCTGTGACAGTAAATGACTTAGCAAAATTTTGTGTAAATTTATTCTTTGTTACACGAGATTTTTGAAAATCAACTAAATATTCAATGGACCCCCCTAGTTCACTTGGTTCCCTGTTGAAATCCAACCCCCAACTAACAAAAAAATAACAAATCCATAAGCTTTAGCCAATAATATTAATGCTTGAAGTAAACAATTACCAAATTTGAACATTTGGACCTTTAGGTGTGTGCTACTATCAACTACAGGTTTATGTTGTTTTATATATCTAGTTTTATATCTAAATATTAATATATTAATCAGATTTATTTCTATATATAAAAATAAAAATAGAAGTATTTTTTTTTATTTTTTATTAATACATTTAATTTATTAATTTTTATATCTAGATTTATATCTATAGTTAATAATTCTATAATTAGTATATTATGAACCTATTTATATATAGAATTTTGTGTCTAATTAGAATTCTAGTTTTTACTATAATTTAATAAAGTTTAGTAGTAATTGATAGTAGTTGATAGTGGTAGTAGTTGTGTTAGTGATGTAATACACCATAAAAAAAGATTTAGCCGCATCTGGCTGCATTTGGCCAAATTTAGCCATACTATTCGCTTGTGGCCAAATGCGGCCAAATGCGGCCAAAAGAGGCCAAACCCTGTGTGGTACAAAGCGCTCATTCAATCCAGTGTGACACCATTTTTTTAAAACTATAAACCTGACAAACTGTTGCTGTTCTAATCAAAGTTGTATTATTCATTCAAAAAACTTGTATAAATGATTGTATCATACCAAATCATTATTGGTAACTAAATGAGACGAGTTATAAATGGAGCCTCATAGGAGCTTATTGGTGGCTTATTCTTTTGAATGAATGAATATATAATACTGGGTAATTTTATTAAAATAGTTGAACAGAGACAACTATGGAACATACAAAAACTACTAGGTAATGACAAAAATAAAACATCTAACTATCTACAAAAATATATCTAAAAACATCCATAATAAAAATGAGTACTATTAAATATTTTATAATTGTATTACTAGATGTAACGTTATGTTTATTAATATCGAATATTGACATAGCTATACTCAGTAAAGGATATTTACCTTGTTAGTCAGAGATAGAGTCACTAGAGTAAGCGAAAAAAAAAGTTAGTAATTCCATTTTTTATATTACTACAGAATATGCTATGGTTGAGTCTGACAATAGTACTAAAAAAGCATTTACTTATGAGTTAATTTTACGTCGTTTGTTACTTCCATTCCCTTTGTGACGCCTCTGACTAGCTCCAACGTTATTCCATCTTTTGCATAACAGATATTGGATGATCCAATCATTACCATTCAGATCACAAGAAAAGTGAGACAGTACCTTTTTCACTTCTTTGACTACCTCGCTGGTGATCGAGTCCCTCAGATCTTTGTAAATGATATTCAGAGCTGACCAAGGCACATTCTTGATGTCATCACTGATTTCCGCTTTCTTGTCCTTAATAACGCGTTCAATTATATATTGAAGCATTATCAAGCTTTGCTTACCTTGCTCAGTGGAACCATCTATGTCCGTAAGTGCTTGTAAAATAGCCTTTGGTGACTTTGATTTTGGCTCCAGGAATGATTCTGGTAAAGGTGGAGCAACATCGGATGATGGAGGGGGAGGGCTAGGGTGTGCGACCTATACATGACAATAAAGATATTATGTTAATAATAAGAAAGCTGATGTAATGCTATAAGTTTTTGCATTGTCATATAAACTATATCTTATCTGAGAGTCCTCGAAGCAAAGTGATTATTTGCTCTCTTTGTTTTGTTGCAGCAAATAATGTGTTTTCAATGCGTTCAAGCCTTTTTTCAGTATCCTCCTTGAACTTGTCAAAATCTTGCTTGGGATAGTTGAGATCTTCGGAAATCTTGAAGCGGTTTGTTAATGAAACCTGTTCCTATTGATTAAAGATGTCTTCATTAGAAAACAAATTGTTGAACGAAGTATTAGTACTCATTGTCATAACAGATGTTGAGGGAAGGAAAAAAGAAAGTTAGTAAAACAAAATTAAGGGAGCGATATAAAAAAATAAACACAAGGGTTGAAAAAAAGATGTTACTAAGTTACTCATCTCAGTATATATTGTGGTGGTCTAAGTTATCTGTCTGTACTACAATTATTATAAATATGGTAAGAGCAAAAAAGTCTGTACCACCAGTAAAAAAAAACGGCCAAATGCGTCCAAATGTGGCCAAACCTTAGAATTTTTTTTATAGTGTATGATATGATTAAAATTGTTGATTTATATATTTCTTAGCATCTAAAAAATTATAAAATTTGTAAAATTTATAAATTTTTTATAATCACTAAATTAATGATTAACCCTCAAACACTTGTAAGTGCACTTTACCATTACAGTTGCAACAAACTGGTTTTCGAATAAAATAATTAATAAACAAATGTCCAAATCATACAAGTAGTACAGTCCAACTCATTGATGTAACTTATTTGAAGATACAGGTGGAATCCTACTTCGCAGATCTTCCATAAATTGTGAAAACGCTGCCATGGGCATTTCCGGGTCATTTATCCACTCATTCCCACCTGTCCAACCAACTGGTGGCTGGTATCGTGTAGTCAGTATTCTTGTTAAACCTGCCAAAGGAACTATTGTTATGATAACTATTATTATTATTATTATTATGGCATTAATTTCTGTTATTATTGCGATAATTATAAAAGTTTGTGGGTTGTGTCAATTTCTTTGTTTCTTCTTAAATTAATCTTTGTAACATTTTTTCTAAACTATAGTTAGAATTATCATGCATATCGTTCAGTGGATTTTCTAATTTATGTTGAAATAATTCAAGATTTTGCATTTGTTTAGTTAATGCATTTATAGATGGAGAGTTAGATCCGGATTCATGATCTAATCTGGGAGGATGTAAAGCATGCAATTGAGCTTTTTTAATAGTTTCTCTTGATGGGTCGTTTCTATTCATCTATGCAGTAGGAATTCTGTCGTCAGCTTTTTGTGGAATAAAAGGATTATCTTGAGGATATAAGGTAGTACCGTGTTATCCTCTCCAATACCTATATGCAAACTGTTTGTATTCAGAAAATAATGCTGCTCCCATCATGTAACAATGTTTCTTTATAATTGGTAATAAACCTAATTTAAACTTTGCTTCAATTAAGGCTTCGCCTTTATTATTAGTTAATTTTGCCAAATTAGTAGCTTGTTGAATTTGTCCCAAATACATTCTTAGAGGTTCATCTTCCCCTGGTGTCAATTGGTCAAAAGCATCTTTATAATATTCAATGACATCTTCAGTCATATATTCTTTTTCCAAAAGTTTAATTAATTCATCGTATTTTATTCTAATAAACAGAGTGGCATGGATCTTTCCTTGTAGGAAAATACGAGCATATTTTTTTATTTAAGCACTAAGGATGCTGGCTTGTCATGCTGCATTTTTGATATTGGTAATTACAAAATATGATTCAAGTGTATCTTTAAAGTAGCGGAAATTTTCACCCTCATACCCATAGAAATCAATTAACCTAGGCTTATAACTAGATGAGTCAGTGCTTTATGCCAATACCGGTGGATGTGATCCTAAGTCTGATTCAGAGGAAGGGGTATGTCTTAAATCCGTAAGGGCCATTTTTTTATTTGATAAAATTATAACAAGTTCTAAAGAGTTCGATAAAGCTTTTATATTTGAGAAGTCATGGTATCATTATTCAAAAAAAAATAAGAAATGTAAAAAGGACTTTGGATAAGCGATCTTAGCTGAAGATTGAACTTAGTGTGTTCTTTTATTCTTTCAAAAGTCACCCCTGTAGTGAGCACCAAATGTTACGTCCCCTTCAGATCGTAATTAATAAAATAAAAGGAAAATATAAGAAATTCCAAGTAAAAGACTCAAGGAATAAGGAAAGTTATATCAATAACTTATTCAATAAAAAGAAAAATAAATAAAAGAGCACTTTTTATAACCAGCAAATTCAACTGATCAAAATAGTCAGGAAAAGAGTTTATTTCAATAAAAATGAAAGAGAGTGAACTAATAGTTATTTTGTGTGAAAGGAAGAAACTATCCTTTTTATACTAATTATTTCATTATCTAGCTCCTTAATTCAAATCTTATCTCAGGTGGAATTGAATCCAATTTCAGGTAAAATCAAATCATGTTCTAGGTAAAATCGAATCCAGTTCCAGGTACATATAGTTAATTCTTATTGAATAGAGGGAAACTTGGTTATTACTGCTTGTAAAACGGTTGATATTTATTTATAAGAAAATAATGATAATGATAATGATGATAAAGAGATGATAATAATGATAATAAAGAGATGATATTGATTATATAAAGAGATGATAAGAAAAAAATAAATAAAAAAAAATATATAGGATATAAAAAAAACTAAGAGAAAAAGGTATGTAACAATATATTGAGATGACATCAAATATTTTTTGACAGTTCTTCTTTTCTTTTAAAATAATTTATTCATACAACATGTAATTGTCTGTATTTTTCTTCATAAATGTTGTATAATATAACAACATATATAAATATTAATCTGGTTATTTATTCTTTAATAATAAAAGCAGCACTGAGCAAGATGACTCCACTTGCACATATACAACAGAGGAGCTTATAAAATTGCTTGAAACGTATGTTACTTCCTTACCTTTATATAAACTATTACATACTATTAATATTGATGATAAAATTACTAAGCAACTATTACTTTTTCTAGTTCTGAAACTCCTGACAATGATCCATTGTACGTTAATACATCAGTTTTGACAAAAAGAGGATTATGAATACTAAATATTAGATTTTCTAATGAATTTATATATACAGTAAGCCACATCCAGAATCACACACTATGGGAAATTTTCGCAAGATTCGCGAGGTTCGCGATGTTCATGGTATACGATTATAACTCAGTGCAGGCAGGTTCTTAATTTAGATATTTATACTCTCGAACGTAACCAAATGAAGTTTTAGTCTATTTATATCTCAGTCACTTTTTTAACCAATAATACAGTCCAAATCAATATAAAGAATAATAGTATATTTTTCAAAAAAAAAAGGTTTTATTTCATTTACCGACAATTTGTCGTAACAACAGCATTTGTTTTACTTCTCTGCCGTTTTGAAGAAGGTGTAGAGGAGGACGGAAAAGAGGAAAGACCAAAGTTGCCTTGTGGTCGCTTAGGATACCAGTTATCCTGCATAAGAGTAACCAGATCTGACGCGGAAGAAGTAGAGGAGGAGGAAGGAATAGAGAACGAAGGGAGGTTGTTGTTGTTGTTGTTGTTGTTGACGAAGTCGCAGCAGCAGACAAACTATATTTATATGAAGATTATGATCAGAATTTATGATCAGAATTCATGGAATAAAATGAGTACTTTAAATTGTTATTTTGCTTACCTGGCGTTTGCTGCTATGCTATTGTCATCTTCGTCTTCAAAAAACGTCCTAATATTAAATATAGAAGAAAATATTATTATTAATACAGTTTATTTATTGACCATGTACATAACTTACGAAGACATAACGGCGGACAATCCACCCTCGCTTGCCGTATCCATGTAACTTCTATAATATTAAAAAAGAAAAACGTGTGAGAACACACATATATATACATTATTTGATGTATTGCCCATTAGTTAATGAAATATACCCCAAATACATAGATGCCGTGCGAACAAGAGCTTGATTTTATCTCTATAATAAATGTAAATCGTCAATACTTTTTTAATCTATATTTATATTTATATATATATAAATCCCAATACATACCTTTGAGAAGTACTAATGTGCTTCTCAAAAAGATAGTACACCAAGTAGAGAGACACCCAATTTTTCTCACACAAATCAATTGGGATGTCATCTAAATGGTGCTTCAAATAGATCGAGACATCCATGGCCAACTTGTCACTAGCCGTTTCGGTGAGCCCATGGAAAGTTTTGATTGTTTTATTGGGACGGGCATCCCAAACGGCTATAAGTCGTTTATAGAATTTATCCACAATCTTGACCATCGTGTCCATCATGGCTACTTCATTGGGGCCAGTCAGCTGCAAGACCTCACTGATGAAGTGTTTTCTAATGAGGCCCTATGTGATCTTACTGGCATCCGGCTTGTGAATCACACCTGCTGCAGGAATTCGGTATTCCGCCATTCATTTGTATGGCTGGATGTCCCGAGAAACATCCAACAAGGGATCATCGTCCACGAGATGGTGTTACTGTTGCTGCTGCTGCTGTTGTCCATCGGCTGGGTTTTGCACAGACAGTGTTTCTTTAATAAGAGCGACAGATGACTCAAGGTTAGTCACCTTGTCGTCAACCTTGGCCATCCAGCTGCACACGTCTTGCATAAGGACATACCAATCAGGTGGAGGAGGAAGGTGGGCGTATTGCGAATACACTATTTGGTAATATGCTTAGTGTTGCTGCTGTTGTTGAGGAGGTTGTTGCTGGAGAAGTTGTTGTTGAAGTTGTTACTGGAGAGGTTGTTGTGTGTTCATTTCGAAATGCGAAGTAATTGAAACAGATGAAACAAAAGATTTTTTTTTAATTCAGGTCGCTTTGTCATGTATTCAAAAATGTTGCGCGGAACGTAGTCACAAAATCAACAATCACATAATATAAAGTAGTACAAAAAAATGTTTGGTAAGTATTACTTCTTGAAATAGCTGGATAAATCTTTTACTTCACCTTATTGTGATTATTTATCCTGATTAACGAATCGGAAGACCATAACTGTTTCATACACGCATATTTATATACCCGGTCATTGATGAGGATTTAATATAAATAGAGAGATTATTTCATTTGTCTTTTTATTTTATTAATTCTGATATATATAACATCTACCTTACCCATTACTACTAAATCATGCCCAGAACTATCCTTAGTCGTTGCGATAAATGCAAATTATATTGGAAGAAAACAGTGTTCCAGCAACATTATAGTACTTGTGGTAATATATTATTCATACCTATGAAAACTCCAAAATCAATCAGTACTGAAAAAATTCTAAACATTATCATACCTTTAATTAATATCAGATCCTGATGCTTTCCGAGCTATCTCAAGAAATAACGTCATTGATCCCAAAATTTTGCCCGAAGCTCCTGCCACCACCACAGCCATTCCATTTATTGTATCTGGGTCTGCTGATTTTTCAATGGATCGCGATACTGAACAAGATCATGAATCAAGGGGTTCATTTGGAGGCGACTTTGACAATTTCTACTTTGGTGTTGATGGTAATAGTGGTCAAGAGTATGAACAAAGAACAGACCCTGATGAAGATGATGATAATGTAACTGATGACAATTACATGAATAATGATAATGATGATGATGAACCGGGACCATCTGATCTTCAAGAAGTAAGTGAGAGTATCGAAGATGAGGAGTCGATAGACAAATATGTTGACCCTTGGGATAATGAACCTTCATTGCCTACAAATGTCCCCATTGTCGAAGCCGTGTATCATTTTACCGAACTCCCAAAGCATGTGCAAAAGAGTTACAAGCTGTATGCATGGATCCAACAGTTTAACATCAGCCGCGACGTCTATGGTACTTTACTCAAAATGTTGAACAAGTGGATTATGAAAGAAGGTTTTGGTAAGTACAAATTACATTAAATGTATCTATATAAATATGATCTACTGTATTTTATTAACGGAAATTTCAGAAAATATACCTTTATATTCACCAGCCAAGAGCGAGGCACGCCTAGAGCGAATGTTCGATGTCAAGGAGTCCAAGTATCGCATATGTCCCAAGCATTGTAGACTTTTCCCCCTCAATTCAGTTGATCCTTGCAAGTGCAATGCTTTGCAATTTAAACAGAATGGAAATCCCATCGAAACAATGTTATACTTCCGATTGTCAAGACAACTGGCAATGTTCATCACAGATCTTTACATTCGTGAATCTATACACGAAAAAGTAAGCCATGAAGCTGACCCTGGCATATTAACTGATATATTTGATGGATCCATATATCAGTCATTTAAACCAACTCTCTTTCGCAACCAATCATCTACCAATCTTGACCTCGCTGTATCTTTATTTGTGGATGGGTTTACTCCATTTAAAGGGGGAAATTCCAGGTTGACAATTGTTCACTTGGTTTTGCTGTCGCTCCCTCCACTTGAAAGGCAAGTATCTACTATTATTTTTTATTATTCAACTATATACTATTATTTTTTATACTCTTTCACAATTACTTACACAATATTGTATTGTCATCAAATAGATACAAGGCACAAAACATGATACAAGTCGCTATAATACCTGCCGATCATACTGAGAACATTTACAGTTTTCTTCGCCCGTTGATGAATGAGTTGCATGTTCTTGAGGATGCTGGGATGATAGTTGATTGTGCAGACGGGCCAATCAATGTCAAAGTACATTGCTTACTTGCGTCAGGCGATATCATCGGCGTTCAAGAGTTGATCCGTCACTCAGGTTGTATGTCGTTGTATGGTTGCTGTCAATGCTGAATAACTACAGTCTGAGAAATTAGTCCAGCAGGTCGAGGATATAGCAGATACTATACTGGAACAATCGAAATGTCTACTCTAAGAACGGATGATGAATTTAAAGGAGATAACAATGTAAGTTTAGCACAATACAAACGCATGATAATAAATAATATGCAGGATTGTCTATTTATTTTTTGATAACTTACTTTATTAATCTGGTTACAGATAATTATAATTGGTCATGTTTTTGAACAAAAAATAGGAATATGGTATTAGCAAGGCCACAGATTTTGCCTAACTGAAATCGTTCCATGGTTATTCCTTCTTTGGATTGGACGAACTACATCTCATAGGCGCGAATGTTATGAAGAGAATATGGCAAATGGTATCCAATGACTTTGCTACTGATGTGAACACGACCATCCTACTACCAACGCAAGCATGTTTAGCTATCGGGAGTGTTAGAACTGCATCAGCTGCAACGGTACCATCTGCTCTATTTGAACGAAGTTTCAGAGGTAATTAATGAACATAGTTTATGAGAAAAACTTATTTATCTATATAAATATTAACTTACCTCTCATATATTTAGATGTGTACAAGAAAGCTGGTCTAATGCGATCTGCTGATTGGATCGTTTTCTTGCAAGCAGTGGTCCCCACGTTGGTCTTCAAACATCTTGTAGAAGAATACACGTCTTCGGCGGACCAAGTGAACGCGGTCATATCTCTGGCTCTTCAGTGGAATATGGACCAGGAAGATCTTGCCAATATCAACACATAAGTTCATAATAATCAAATTATTCAAGCCTAACTATAACTAACAATGAACCATATCCATAGAAATCTTAACACGTGGCATATCCATATGAAGAACAGAGTTAGCACCAACATGTACAATGTCAACTTCTATTATCTTCGCCACATCCACGAAATGTGCTTGAAACTAGGCCCATTGCGAAGCTATAGCACACGTTCTGCCAAACGTGCGATTAGTACGTTAACACATCATTAACTAACATATAAACATATACTTACCAATGCTCCAATGTTTGTATAGGGTTCTTTAGAAGACATATCAAGTAACGTGTTTTCCCTGGCTCCAATGCTGCTAACATCATAAAACGTCACATAATCACACATGCCTATCGCCGCATATACGTCGAAGAAGATATAGTAGAGGAAGTAGAGGAAGCAGAAGAAAATGAAGACACAGCTGACGGTGACCAATATACCATTCCGAATGGTAACCAAGAAATTGAACTGTGGGATTGGCACCATACCACGCTAGAGATGTATTCCAGTAAGTACAGCCTGTTCCACTATCTTCAAAAGTATTGGCACAACCAATTTCGCGATAGTTAAGTGCTCACTAGTACATTGAATACCCAGATTCGAGTTGGAAAACGTCTCTTCAAAATAGACACTGTCTTTAGGTGTGAAGAATATCCTGGAACGGCGTGCAAGTTAGATACCCTGGTAAAGCTAAGGCTTCCAATTAGAGGACATAGTAGCAGTACAGCCTTCTATTTTGGTGAGTTAATGCTATTCTTCACTCATCAATACCAAGGTACATTTTCATCTGCAATATAAAAACTATACAATCTATTATAATAACAACATACTTACTTTTTCTTTTTTTTCATAGGCGATGAATGGCAGCTATGCCTAGTAAAGCTGTATGGTAATCTCAAAATAACAGAGTACAGGTTGGGTGCGCGCCCAAGATATGGAACACCTTATGGTTATAGAACAGGTGCAAACACCAGTGAAAGTGACAAGTACATTGTGACTGGTTGTGAAAATATTTTGGGATATGCAGGTCTGTTACAATCTTCACATCACCCTGGTCACTACTATGTTGTCTATCCTGATATGATACCTGGTGACATAACTCTCGGAAACATTCGTGACATTTAACTTTGAAATTTTTTATCTTTTATTTTTTTACTATATTCATTCTTTAAAAAAGCTGCTCTTCTTTTCTTTAATATTTTCTTTCTCTCCTTTTATTTTGTTTTTCAACTTTTTTTTTTCAACTTCAACTTCCATTTTTATCATTATATATACTTAATAGTTAAATCAACATTACACAGATTTCCAAATAAAGTTTTTTTTCTTCATAATTGTTACACTAGTCCTCGCGAACCTTGCGAACCTCGCGAATCTCGCAAAAATTTCCTATGGTGACAAGAGGGAGATTATGCATGTTTTGGTGTTACCACCTGGCGCCATACATGTGGTAATAACCTTTGTATTGATCCATCAACTTGTGGATGCCACTGGATATACATGCACATGTATAATTTCTCTTCGTTTAAATTAGTATTGGGAAATACTAATGAACAAGATATTAGGACACAATTTCCTAGTCTCATTGAATATTTGGACAAGCATGGTTTATCATATGTCATGTACTTGTTTGTGGAAGTAAAAGTATAAAATGAGATAGAGGATGGATTAAATATTGGCAATATATATTATATGCCTATTTGAATGTTTTGATTATGTTAAGGGCAGTAAGGGTGGTAGGACTGTTTGTTTTAAGATCCACGACCAATCTATTGAGAGTTATGATTTTACTCAAATGTACTCCTTCAAGCAATTGAGCTGCATCAACATGTGGTATTTCTTTTTGTTCCACAATGGCTTTTACCGCTTTTACAATGAACAAATATCAACTAAACCATTGTCTTATTGTGGTACTAGGTCTTTAGGCTGCATTCTGTCTTTCTTCCAATTCAGAAACAGAAGGTAAATGGTTAGCAGGACCTACAGACCATTCACGCAATACCTCATCAACTGTTTGAATATTAGTATCAAGCTCGTAGTGTGGAGGTTGGTTAGGTTTACTAGCAGAACTCTGAACAGCCTGTGAACTACTATAACTGACTTCAGCTATTGGTGGTGCTACTATGGATTCAACTGAAGGGGCACCAGGAACAAAACGGAAATGACCAGTTGTAAGATGATCGATCTTTTCATGCAAAACTCCTAAACTTCGCTTGAGCTCTGCTCGATGATACATTCCTATCTTGGTATCTATGTCATCAAGGCGATGGTTTACCTCAGGTATGACCTCTTGTATTTGCATGTGAGAGGGTGTGGGTGTTGTTCGAACAGCATGGGCTGAAGCTGCTGCAAATGAACGAAAATCTTGTCCTTGAAAAATAGGATGAGTTGGGTGCTGTTCTTGTAACATAGCTGCATCTTGTAAAATAACAGTGCACATTGTTTTCATGAGATGTAAAAACCCTTGTGCAGAAATTGACCTTTTGGCGCCAATTCCACTCTCAACTTTAGGCAGCCAGTCATTAACCTCAGGGAAGATTTTGCGTTGCAATGACTCTTCTGGCTGGATCAAAGCATGAGGAAGCCAATATCTACCTTTTCCCATAGAGAATCTGTTGACTGTACAGACTGAAGCTCTTGATAGCTTCATCAGATAATGGCGCTCCATGCTTTGCATATTCCAGGAGCCATGTCGACGCAATTGATCTTCTGTTGCTCCATGCAATTCAGCATCTCGTGCACCTGATCCACGTCCAGCATGTGTCATGTGCAAGCTTGTAACATTACAGTGACAAAATGCACGGACAATTGGGGCGTTCATTGTAGTGTACGCCATTTGCTTTTTAGCGTCTTTGCCTTTTAACAACTTTAAGCCATACCAATCCTCATTCTTAGTGAATTTTGGAAACTTTTCATTGGACATATGGAAACAGTAAAAAAGATAAAAAGCAATGGCACCAAATGCACATACTCGTACATCTTTATGCCTGATTGTTGCAAAGTACATGCGGTTTCCATTAGCAAGAGTTTTACCAAAGTCGGAATGGAATGCAAGTACAGGGCAAGGAGTGCTGTTCTCTTCATCTTCTGGAAAATTGATTTCAAACAGGTCTGCAAACTCTGCAATCATGAGTTTTTACCACAGAGCATCATCATGTGGTGCATTAAAAATGAAGCACGATTTCGCATTTATGCTACTGGTTCATGATCACGGTTGGTAAAAAAATATAAAGAGACAGCAACCATCTCATTATAATCATAGCCATCCTGCAAAGTTCCAACACCACAATCAGTGAAGTTTTCACGGAGTGTATCTCTGTTATGCTTTGCTTTTCCTTTACGCCAGGTGTTAACCTTTTGTCCACATGGATAAGGGTGAGAGTTAACTCCAGCAGCAACTTGATCATGGTAGAGATCGATGATGGCTTTGATGTACTGTTGGTTACTTTCATAACCAAGCGCCATCGTTTCGCCATCGTCTCACTTGCACTTTCGATTACCCGTTTCATCAACAACTTCCTTTAAAAATCGCAAAAGTTTTGCCTTAGTGACAAGCTCATCAACCTTAAAAACATTTGGCTCAACTTCATAACAATAGTTTTCTGCACACCAATCCTATTCATTCATATTATTTTATTTAGATAAACTTTTGGAGCTACAGTTTGACATTTATTATGCTAGAACGAGACGCCTAAGAACTTACAATAAACAATTGTCTTTTCTTTTTATAATTTCTTTGTGTGTTTTCACTTTGAAGCCTTCTTTTCAAGACAAGCATCTCACCCGAGATTTCAGCTTCCTTGACTTGATTTTCAGCCAATGCAGCAGCATGAGAAGAGTTAAGAATGTCATTCGAATCAGCATCTCGATTGGAAGATGAGGATGCCGATGAAGAAGCATTGTAAATAAAGTTACAATTCATTTTACTTAATCAATAATAAGAAAGAGAGTAATTCAGAAAAGAAAGACAAACGAAAAAAGAAAAAAAAAACTCAAAAATAATTAATTATAAGACTCAGGAACACAAAGTTGAAAATGAGTATTACAGTAGGTGTTATATCAATCAAATATATTAAAATAGAAGAGACGTTAAAAAGTCAACGAGACCCAAAAGAACAATAATTGAACTCCCGTTTATTAAAATAAAATATTATCTCTATTTATATGAATCTTATTATCAGTGGGATATATTGATATGTGTATACGTAAGATTTATATTTGTCATGGCCGTGTGAATTATGAATATAAGATTAATGATATTAAGATTAGACTTTGAGCGGTTGACGATATGATGTATCTACGCAGCTGTAACCTTATATCATTATAGAAGACGGACTTCTGTGTTCTTATGAATCATGGTCCAAATAGGGAAATACACGAAATGTCAGCAAAGCATAATTAAAGGTACGCTATACGTTAATAATTAGAATGACAAATAATTATCTTTATGAATAATATGTGTTGGATATAACAGTAGGTCACAAATTTTGCTGGTGACCTGAGTTATAACCCAGCATGGGCGACTACTAAATACGCACTATGTATATATGAAACAGGTACAGTCTTCCGATTTGTTCATGAGTACGAAAATAAAGGTTCTAAGTCATATACCTTTTGCCATTGACAAAAAGATATATATCAACGCAGCTGCCAATTGTTATCAATATTTTGATCATTGAAACATATAAGAAACATACAAATCTCAGTGAATCATAATTAATGGTTTTAGCTGTATTCAAGCATATAAAAAAATAAATGACTGTCTATGAAAGCATTGTTAGTTGGATACAACACCACAAAGGTTACACAAAATAGTTTATTACGTTTTATACATATTATTCAAACAATATTAGATTCCCTCTTATTATATCAGTGTGTCAATTCTAGTACTAACATCTTTTTTTTCACCCTTGTGTTTATTTTTTTATATTGCCCCCTTAATTTTGTTTTACTGACTGTTATATCCAACACATATTATTCATAAAGATAAATATTTGTCATTCTAATTATTAAAGTATAGCGTATCTTTAATTATGCTTTGTTGATATTTCTTGTATTTCCTATTTGGACCATGATTTATAAGAACACAGAAGTCCGTCTTCTATAATGATATAAGGTTACAGCTGCGTAGATATATCATATCGTCAACCGCTCAAAGTCTAATCTTATATTCATAATTCACACAGCCATGATAAATATAAATCTTACGTATACACATATCAATATATCCCACTGATAATAAGATTCATATAAATAGAGATAATATTTTATTTCAATAAACTTCAGTTCAATTATTGTTCTTTTGGGTCTTGTTGACTTTTTAACGTCTCTTTTATTTTATTATATTTGATTGATATAACACTGACTTTCTTTTTTCCTTCCTTTAACATCTGTCATGACAATGAGTGCTAATACTTCGTTCAAAAACTTGTTTTCTGATGAAGACATCTTTAATTAACAGGAACAGGTTTCATTAACAAACCACTTCAAGATTTCTGAAGATCTCAACTGTCTTAAGTAAGATTTTCACAAGTTTAAGGAGGATACTGAAAAAAGGTTTGAACACATTAAAAACCCATTATTTGCTAACAAAACAAAGAGAGCAAATAATCACTTTGCTTTAAGGACTCTCAGATAAGGTATAATTTATATGACAATGCAAAAACTTATAGCATTACATTAGCTTTCTTGTTATTAACAGAATATCTTTAATTGTTATGTATAGGTCACACTCCCTAGCCCTCCCCCTCCATCTCTAATAGAATCATTCCTGGAACCATAATCAAAGTCACTAAAGACTATATTACAAGCACTTACAGACATAGATAGTTCTGCTGAGCAAGGTAAGCAAAGCTTGATAACGCTTCAATATACAATTGAATGTGTTATCAAGGACAAGGAAGCAGAAGTCAGTGATGACATCAAGAAGGCGCCTTGGTCAGCTCTGAGTACCATTCAGAAAGATCTGAAGGACTCGATAACTAGCGAGGTAGTCAAAGAAGTGAAAAAGTTACTGCCTCAATTCCCTCATAATCTAAATGGTAATGATTGGATCATCCAATATTTGTTATGCAAGAGATAGAATAATATAGGAGCTAGTCAGAGGCGTCACAAAGGGAATGAAAGTAACAAACAATGTAGAATTAACTCATAAGTAAATGTTTTTTTAGTACTATTGTCAGACTCAGCCATAGCATATTCTGTAGTAATATAAGAAATGGAATTACTAACTTTTTTTTTTCGTTTACTCTAGCAGCTCTATCTCTGACTAAGAAGGTAAGTATCCTTTACAAAGTATAGCTACATCAATATTCGATATTGATGAACATAACATTACATCTAGTAATACAATTATAAAATATTTAGTACTACTCATTTTTATTATGCATGTTTTTGGATATATTTTTGAAAATAGTTAGATAGTTAGATAGTTAGATGTTTTGTTTTTGTCTTTACCTAGTAGTTTTTGTATGTTCCGTAGTTGTCTTGGTTCAACTATTTTAATAAAATTACCCAATATTAGGGTGTCTCAAACATCCAAATTTTTGCAAATATTGAAAATCAGCAGATTTTCAATATTTGTAAGGAGCGATTTTGATTGGTCGGTGTACGAATATTCGTACTTTTCAAAAATCGGTGTAAAAAGCATGAATTTCATGAATATTCATATAAAAAAATATTTCTTTTTAGGTATAAAGATATTCTATGTTTAAAACTATATTGTTATGAGTCTATATAGCTATTCATGGATTTATATATATAAAAATACATTAGATGATTATTTTTTATTAAAATGTACATTTTTTTACTATCATTTTTTTTAACAAAATCTCATCTTACAGCGAGAGGGTCTCAAAGTTCTTCCAAGCGATTTCTTCTCTGATTGGCTACTTTCAGAATCCGCTGCGAATATCTGTTTGTGAATATTTGCACAAATTTTGATGTTTGAGACACCCTATTATATATTCATTTATTCAAAAGAATAAGCCACCAATAAGCTCCTATAAGGCTTCATTTATAACTCGTCTCGTTTAGTTAGGAGATTAATCGTATATATTATGATAACAAGATTTTAATGTAATTAAAAAATTTATTATCTTATAATATATGATATAATAGAAATTTTTAATTATCTAGATTTCTAGAAATCGAAATGATAATCTCTTTCATTGTTGTAAAAGAAGGTGTCTAAGAAAATCAAAGATTTTTTGAAGGTGTTCTGGACTTTATGTACACAGTGACAAATTCTGATTTTCTAATACCAGATTATAAAGGTTTACAAAGTTTTAAAAGGATTAGTTATAGAACACAAACTGTAATTGTAGGATTGAAAACTATTGGACTCCCGACAAATTCATTGTTGGTTAAGATGAATTATTATTCTACAATTCTTTGAAAAATATAGCTAATAATTTACGCGTAGTATTACTATTGCAAGCGCACGCCAATTTCATTATGATTCTACCAGATAGGAAAAGATGGATAATAATACGATAGTAAAATTCCTTTTACAGAGCTTGCTTATATAAATGAATGTATAATCCAAAGTTTTAGAAGGACTACAGTCAACTAATCGAGTTATTATTTTTATTACAAATTGTTATATATATGATTGTATTAAGTATAATGAATAGTAATATATAAGACTATAAAAATGATTCTTTTTAAAAGAAGTACTTGTCTGAAAGAATATGAAATACTGAAAGAAAAAATACGTGAGAATAAGAATAGCACTTTGTGCAAAAAAAAATACAATAGTTTAAATGTAGTATAGTGATAGTATGTACTATTCTTATTTTTGACAGATGTTGGTTAAGAGCCCATTCTGTTTCGGTGCGATCTTGTGAATGATGAGCATGTGGTACTATTACTGTTATTTTCTCCAAGGTCTAAAGCTTCATCAGTAGATGCACGTTGTGCTCTTGGAGTGTTTTGCTCTATTATTTTTAAAAGAAGACAAACAAAATAAATAAATAACTAGAAAATGTTCATAAGTGAATTCATCTATATTGTCATACCATTCGTATGTATTGGTACAAATAACCCCATTTGTAACCAACCAGCCATTTTGCCGCCCACGATTGGTCACACTCATCCAGTCCTATTCTAAAGGCACGGGAAGCTTCCTCTAATTCACGGATACTTTCATGCTGTATCGGAAAAGGGATACGGCCCCAAGGAACTTGGACAACATTAATATTATGATTTGTTTGGATATTTGCCAAGACTTGATCTACTGACAAAGCAATGATTGTAAGAGGACTCAACGCAGCAGCATCATCCCCATTAAAAAAAAGATCAACAATTAATTGTGAAAGTAGTGGCATGGTAAGACGTATAGTAGTGGTACGGTTATAAGTAATTTCGGTAGGGCGCCTCTAAACTTCCCTGCGTTCCTAATATAAATTCACAACACATAGATCAAAAAGAACCAGAAAGAAAAGAGAAAATAGTAATGTAAAGACTTGCAACAATAACAACTCAATAGTAAAAAATTACCTGAGGTGGAGTAAGTGTTTCTTGTTGCTCATTCACCTGAGAATTATCATTATAGAGTTCACGTAATTCTTGTACTGCGTCCATTACGAAATCCAAACATTGATTAATAGAAACGAAGTTATCAGCGATATGCTCTACACGTCGTGTCAAAGCCAATACCCCGTTTTCGGTATGGTTTGTCGTGTCTTTCACAGTATCCACCAGGTTATAAACGTGTCTTCTTGTTGTTCGCGTAGTCATGGGAAAAAAAAGGTAAAGATGTGAAGAATATTTTAGATATTGTTTTTTTTAAATAAATGACCAATGATAAAGTTGTATAACAATATCTTTATCTCTCTCAAAGGCTGGAACATGCTTTTTTATATTTCTTAAAACTAGTTAAACATGTTTTTTTATTTCTAACCATGTGAAATGCAAACATGAATAATAATAGAGAACAAGTTTTAATTGTTTATTTTCCAGTACTACTAAATGTAGTGTAACTTCTTAAAAAAGTACATCCCGAAATATGCTCTTATTCTTGTTTTTTGAGAGCAAAAAAAAAAACTGGTGAAAATGAACCTTCTTTCTTTCTTTCGTATTTACACTAATTTCATCTAGTACTATCATATCACTGCTCACGATCAATGACAACCAAGACTGACAGAAAAAGAAAAAGCTCTGGAAGTTCTGTTCAAAAGGATTTTAATTCATTTAACTGTGGCTGGTGTAATAGCACAATAATTGGACTTGCTCATTTCAAAAAGCATTTTGGAGCTTGCCAAAAAAATCCGAAAAACAGAGGTTCTACAAGTCGCGATTTGAACGAGCAGCCCTTCCATCACAATCAACAGCAGGAGGTCCAATTTCATGATGAGCCTCAGCAACCAAAACAGCTTATACATTATCAGCCACTACAGCAACATGTATCTCCACAGCAACCACAACAACATAAAAATCTACAACGGTCACAACATCAGGAATCTCAACAACAACCACAGCAAAGTATTGTTCAACAAGAGCAACAACAACTGGGTCAACAACAGAGATGGGAACACGAACCTGCAAATAATTTAAACCAACCAAAACGATATTTGTTTAATCGTCCTGATCGTTCAAGAACAAAAATCGCAGTTTTGAGTCTAAAATTAAAACGAATTGTTGATCGACATGGTGTAAAACAAGCTGCTTATAAAGAATTCATTGACTATACCAATGAAATTATATCTATGTTTGATAAAGGCAAGATGATATTTTTAAATACTCGCATATATATCATAACACGCTATAATTATTAGAGTTAATATAAGACTTTTTTATAGATCATGAACATATATATTCTCCATACAGAAGTGCAAAAGTTGCAACAAATGACGTATATCCTGTTGACCAGGAGTGGTATGATGTTTGTGTAAATGGCTGTCGGCTGTTCTATGATCAGAGCACACGCTCAAGACATGGAGATTATAGAAGTGATATATGTCAAACTTGTAATACATCCAGATACAAAGATTCTACCTCTGCTACATCCAGTTCTATAACAAGCAGTAATAATTGTAAACCAAAAGCCCAGATAGCAATGCTGCCACTTTCCCAACAAATAGCATACATGCTATATGATGAAGATACAAAAAAAAAACTTCTTTATCGTCATGAGTATATACATCGTCCTAGAATTTATAATGATATTTTTGACGGAAACATATATCAAGACATGAAAAAAAATGATAATTTTTTCGAAAATAAATATGACATTGCTGTATATCTTGCTGCTGATGGATTTGCGCCTTTTAAAATCCAAGTACAAGACGATCAATGACGTTGATTCAATTTATTATACTGAACTTTGATCCTTTAATCAGGCAAGAATATGCTATGAAATTTCTACTTGTTTGAAAGATCAAATAAGAGTACTATGGTTACAAATGTACTCGAAAAATAATGTAAACTAACCGAAAGCACCAACATTTATGTTATTTATATAGATATCGACAAGAATATACAGTTCAGGTATGCCTCACAGATGGTGAACGACCTCCTGCTGATTTAGATAGTTATTTGGAACCGGTACTTGATGACTTGAAAAGAATGGAAGATGATGGTATTGAAGTAGAACTTGAAGATGGAACAATAATTTCATCAAAAGTACATCTCATACTAGCCACAGAAGATTTGCCGCAAGCTGATTCCCTTGCACATCATCGTGGGCATTTGCATAGAGCTGGGTGTCGAATATGTAAAATTACAGGCGTTCATAATGAAAAAGGTCATGGCATTTACTTTATTGATCACAGTGGAGTGAGTGAGCATTGGAGAACAAGACAGTCCCTGATCTTAGGGACAGAGGTGAGTAATTGAATTAAAAGATAGAAGCATTACTGTATATAGTTTTCTTAAATTCTTTTCTTGAAAAAATAGGCAGGATTGAATGGGCCAAGTTTATTCATACAGAAGAAGTTTTATGCAATCAAAGGCCCAGAATTTTATGCTTTGGATGAAATGCATTTAGTTTACCATGGACTAGGTCATTTATACCTAAATTTAATTAATTCAAAATTTGATTTAAACAGTAACATAAGCCCTTTTGCAATCGATGATATCGATGAAATAATGACAAGCATGAGACAGTCTCGCCAGAATATTCCCACAGCTTTTAATGGTAACTGGCAAACTGTATTATCAGGCACAGTCCGGGCAGTAGATTGGCAAGATTTTCTATTGCTAGTGGTACCAACATTGATAGTACCTAGGTTAAAAACAAAAAAGGCGCAAGAGGCAATGATGGCACTAGTTCGCGCTTGTCAAAAACTACTTACATATGAGCTTACAAGGATTGATGTTGAGAATATTGAAATGTAAGTAAAGTACATTGTATATTATATGTTAATAAAAATATAATATAACAGTCATAAACTAAAATAAATATTTTATTATTACATATTAATGATATAATGAATAGAGATCTTAAACATTGACATTATTATTTACGAGAGTTATGCAATCCAGGTAGAGATGGTGGGCAAGTTCTTTCGGTTGCTGTATTTACACCGAATCAGCACTATATGACACATACAACAAGAATGATAGAGTTATTAGGACCAATGCGTATGTATTCTTCTAGAGTTCTTGAAAGGGAAGTAGGACCAATCAAGAGGTTACTTAGTTCTAATGTAAGCATCTATCGAAACCAATTAAAAATTACCAGAGCAAAAAATTGACAGAGGGTAAAGCTGATAGTAAGAAAAATATATTTTATACAGACTCCTTGGTGCAAATGCTAATAATATTTTATTAAAGCTTGGTATGGCAAGATATGTCGATGCTTTCCTTGAAAAAAATAATGATGATGAACAGGTGAAAAGAAAAAGAAAAATAGTATACTCATTGGACGGAGCAGGAGATGACGATCCAGAAATTAGAGGACAGTTGAAAAGTATTGATTTGGAGAAAAACGAAGAAGTGACAATTGCCAGTGTTAGTGGAAGAAGACTAATAGAAGTGCTGATGACATTTTTAAGAACATGGACTGAGAACAGCAACATCAAGAGAAGTCAAATAAACAAAAAAGTGCGATATGACATAAGACTTTGGTACAGCAATAAGGTGTTTGGGTGCTTACTTGGATTTAATCCACAGCACAATCGAGCAGCTCATTTTGTTCGACTTAGATTGGGTGTTGATCTGTAAGTGTATTATTATAATTACTATCATCAATGTTTAACACAAAGTAGTTGCATTATAGGAATAGTCATAATAATAATATATATATGAAGCAATGTTAATGGGGGAGTAGGTTTCGTGATTCTTCCAGGAACACAATATTACTATGGTCAAGTTTACTTTTTTTTTCTACATGAACAAGGAGAAACATCAAGAATGTTGATGGCCATTGGTTTATACAGTACGACGATTGATTCTACTTCAGGATCAATTTATATAACTCCCTCAGCTTTCGTGAATCCGGTTTTAACGATATTAGATGTAGAAGCTATTTGTGATTTTGTTGGTATCTTATCTGGCGAAGTAGATGGATTAACAAGGCATTATTGTATCTGGCCGTATATGGGGTCGACTGAAGATCCCGAAATCACAGAATTACTGCTTAGGAATTTGAACTTAATTTGATTAAAGAAGTTATCAAACTTATTTTTTACAATATTATTATAATGTTAAAGAAATTAATAAATGTAATTATTGTTAATATAGTTTATAATGACAACTATTATGATTAATAATTTGATATCACTATTATTAAAAAATAATCAAGCACTATTTATCATTACAATTTTAATGATTTATGCAAAATAAATAGTAATAAAACTGAACTGGATCATTTTATAAGACATAGAGCTGATCGAGCTCTCAATTCCCTTAATTCTAGGATTCCCTAAGCTAATTCTAGCAATTCAGTAAATTAATTATTGGTTATCTTGGCTTACTAAAACTTGGATTTGGGACATTCAAGAATAGGAGTTACAGAATTAATTTCTATGATCCATACTGTAATTATAGTTTGAAACTTTGTGCTGTGGTAATAAACCCTAAACAACTGGTAAGTTGTTACTAAAACTTAGTTGAACATCTAAAAAATATCAACTTGTCTCCTTACTGATAATAATTTGGTATGATACAATCATTTATACATGTTTTTTGAATGAATAATACAACTTTGATTAGAACAGCAACAGTTTGTCGGGTTTATAGTTCTAAAAAAATGGTGTGACGCTGGATTGAATGAGCGCTTTTGTACCACATAGGGTTTGGCCGCATTTGGCTGCAAGTAAATAGTATGGCCAAATGCAGCCAAATACAGCCAAAAGAGGCCAAACCTTTTTTTATAGTGTGATATCTTTCAGATATCCAACTAAGTCTTAATAACAAGTTTCCAGTTGTTTAGGGTTTATTACATAAAGTCCAGAACACCTTCAAAAAATCTTTGATTTTCTTAGACACCTTCTTTTACAACAATGAAAGAGATTATCATTTCGATTTCTAAAAATCGAGATAATTAAAAATTTTTATTTTATCATATATTATAAGATAATAGATTTTTTAATTACATTAAAAATCTTGTTATCATAATATATATGATTAATCTCCATAGTAGATGCTGAGATGGGATTAAGGAGACTAACCGAAAACTGTCAGTTTTCACTTATCTTAATAAGTTACATGATTACCATCATGTTAGGTTTCTTACAGAAAGTCTAGAACACCTTCAAAAAATTTTCGATTTTTTTTGGACACTTTCTTCCACCCTAGAATTTAAGAATCAGAGCGATTTTTAATTATTGTGATATAAAATTTAAATTCAAAAAAAGTAATTTATTATAAAATTATCTATTTATATATAATATCTTAAAAGCCAATTATTTTTTATATATCAAAGCTAATCTGACTAGTTGCCTAAAGTCATCTTTAGGTGTTAATTTGGCTTGGTGAAGTAGGTCATGGAGTTCTTTTTTATAAGATAAATGAATTAATAAACCAACAATTCCTTGGGCTGGGAATTTGTTATAGACTAAATCCAGGCTATAGTTATTTCAGGTCAAACGATGATACAGTGAAATAGAAAACATAATTGAAAGTATAAAAAGAGATAAAAGGACTTGTTTTTATTTATTAGATGTAATAACTATTTATATGGACTAAGCCCATTTATACAACTAAAGCTTATTTTCCCAAGCTTGAGCTCTTGGTTACAATATTACCTAAACGGTAACAGAATTAAATGTCGATAACCTGATCTTGTACTACTTCAACCAAACAAAGAGCCTTGCGAATCTCACTGTGTAGCATTCGACAAGGTGATCCCATATAAACAAACTTATATGTAGTGTTAACTGTTGCTAGTGTTAAAAGACGATGTGCCCAGCTGATCATCTTTTCAGTTGGTGGTTGAGAAATTTTCTTTTTTGCTGAAAGATTTTTACCTGTTATCTTGGCATACAAAGTTTATTTAGTTTTTGATCGTTGTATACTTTGATTTGATGCTCGTCAAGTTGGTGAAATTGTCATAATTGTTGTGCTTCATCATTTTCCTATTGTGATTTTTTTTGTCTTTGATTTCAAGTTTATGTTTTTTCCATTCTTCATTTGATAGAGCATGTTGGGATTCGCATGTGCCAGTAAGGAGAAGATCTTGATCAGGAAATTTGTTTGTGGCATCCTTGGGGTGTAACATTTCGCTGTGACAGAGATCTGAGGGTTTGGATCTCTGTATTAGCTCCAGCAAGTTGAAATTTGAGTGCATTGTTTTTGTCAATAAGCTTTTAAAACAATTTTAGTTTTCCTTGTTGACTTTTAAGCTCTGTTTCTTGTGCTGCAATCGTTTGGGCCACTTCTTTTTAGTGGCGATCGCGAATATGAGCCCAAGGTGGTGCATTACTAAGATCAAGTTCATCTTGCGAGGGAAATGAGATATGAGAACTAACGTCGCTCAATTCTAATTGACTATGATCATTTTCTGCTGGATGGTACTGATTTTCTGAGAAGCTGTTAGGTTGATGTGTTTGCTGATTTTCGTCATACATATTAGTGTTACTGTCTGCAAATTTTGCTTTGTTGTTTCCAAGAATTTTAGAAGCGTGTAACACTGTGGTGTTAGTGGTATGTGATTTTTGAACTCGTTGTCCTGAGGATAGGGTGCTGATACCATTTGTTAGTTTATTGTGTGTAAACACGTTTTTAATTGCTTTTTCTTTTTTGTTTAATGACGATGCAGATCTATTATAAAAAAGGAAACTGAAGAAATATGGAAAAAGTATAAAAAGAGGTGTAAATTGCCACACGCATTACTCGACTATGTCTCCCAGCTGATATATATCAGTAAAGAAATGAATAAGGATGAATCAGATGAATATAGTAATGATGATTAAATAATTTAAATTGGCTATTCAAAACTATATCGACCATAGTATTTCTCTTAACAGCAGCACAGCTAATAGGTCACTTTTCTCTAGACAACTAATAGCAGGCCTCCAGTTGCATGACCTTAGATAGAAAGACCTCGTTCTAAGTGAATGTTTCAATGACGCTGAATATTTTTTAATAGTCAGTCAAGAAAAGTTTGAATTCAAACAGATGGGGTTGAAAGTGGATAACCAAGATATGCTGAAGGATTGCCTTGTTGTTGATTATAAAAGGTAGGAAGACTAAATT